>JAUJYV010000479.1:0-40282 GCA_033995625.1 Ophyiulus pilosus | reverse complement strand
TTCTTGACAATTTGGCCCTAATAAATGGCTGCCCAGATTAACCGGTGTCCAGATAAAGCGGAATCCACTGTACTTGTTTACTGAATATGATAAGTTGAATTGAAAAACACTTCCAATAACTATTTAAATAAACAAAAATAATATTACTAACCGGTTTGCAACAGATTGTTTTCTTACCTCAAGGAAAGAAAATATAACGAGCCATTAAATTTGGGAAATATATTCCTTTACTTAACTACCGCAAGAATCGTGTTACAATTGACTATGCCAATGAAGATAATGGTAATGAAGGGGATTTCGATGTGAGGGAATTAAGGTATAAAAATGAGCGGTAAGCTACATCAGAGTGGACAATGAGGCCAAAATTAGTAAAAAATAACGTCATTGCGCAGCCAAACAAAAAAAAAAAACATATGAAATACAACGAAGTCCCTCTCTTAACTACGAGAAATGGGTTTTAAAATCGAATTATTACAAAGTCCACGAGAACATTCTGAAAACAAAAAAACATGAAATATGAACGCCAAAGGTGATGATAAAAGGATAGGATGAACTGAGAAATATGATCATTGAGGGGGGTAAAGAGGGACATAGGTCATCCCAACATATTTCCACTCGTTTAAGCAGTGCTGGTTATTGCATTGTCCAGATTGCTAGGGTATTCAATAGTGAAAGTTAACGAAAGCCCTTACAACCAGAATTCTCGCAAAAATATGTTGGAAGGACCTATTGCCCCATACGTGCATTTCACCAAATTTCCACAGATTGCATTTATGACAACCAATTCGCTTAACAATCCGGACTACTGCATCTGGTGGCCAACCACTGGCTTTTGAACATTTCGAAAGACTGTCGTAACTGACATGCGGTCAATCCCGAATCTAACGATATCCTCTTACAGTCGTGCGCTTTGATTGTTCTTAGGTTACTTTTCAAAACAATGGAGGATGCTGTTGAAACTTGTCTTAGAAGAAATCCAGGAAAAAGATCTGGCTTTCTTCTTACCAGCATTTCATAATATAGGCGGAATAAACTATATGCCCTTTCAACAAAAATGACAACATTGACCAAGATATCAATATTTTGTAGCATTCCTGAATAATTATATGGGCATAAAAAAATTTCTATATCTAAAACCGAACCTCCGATGCGATGAAATTTCACCGCTTTAGCCCCTACTCGGGCTAACAATTTACAGTATGTAATGTAGAACCAGTATATGTCACCGCACCAGCATTAGTCAAAACATGCGTACAGTCAGCGGAATTGATCATTCTATTGTATTTCCAACTTTAGAATCAAAACGTCGGCCGAAAACAAAGAAGAATTCCACTTGGTTTTATTTTCTAGCAGTAGTGATTTAAAATTTAAACACCAACCGATTAGCGGTCAGCAAACGACATGTAAGATTCAAGTAAGGTCCCTACACTAGTTTCCACTGCATTTCATCCAAAATATGAAGAAATCGAACGTTGTCAAATGCCACAATTTGATTTACAACTGGATAGCACATAACACCATGACCTCACACTTGGGCAATGGTGAACAATTCAATTCTTCGTTTCATGGTAGTCATGATTGCATCGCACGGCCGTTTCGAGCAAAATTTCATAAAAGCATCCAACCAGGGATTAACAATATTTCGTTAACTTAGCAGTGATGCACTCTACGATACAAAAATGATGAAATATCATAGTATGCATCAACGCTAATCGCTCTGCCGTCATGGCAGATTGATTCGAGCTTAAGACTAAGTACTGGTAATGCAAGCGACAATAACTGCTTAACGAAACAACGGTAGGCAGATCTTTGATTAGTTCTAAAAAAAGTAAACTTTGTAACACTATTTCCAGAATTCTCTTTACGATTTTGCGTTTACACGCGTTCAATACGAGCAAGACTTTATCGTTCAATGGATATACAGAATATAAAAACGATTGCTACTATCCCCACCAAATTCTAGATTTTTTTTTTTCCCCTATGCAAAATGCACAATTTTGGAATTATGAGATTGTGATTAAAAAAGCGAGCATGCATCCTCTATCCGGTCACCACATAAAAAGTCTTCGCCAAAGAACGCGCCGCCCGTCCATCTCAAAGCACATCCGATTTCCCTGTCCCAGTGTGATCGACAACGTCCATTGCGGCTGTACAGATTCGCTTGGAGGAAATTGTCTGGAATGAAGGAGGTATCGTGACAAGAAATGAAGAGACCAGCGAATGGAGTGATTTTAAGCCAATCGAGATGACGGCTTTCTTAAAATCGTCGAGATGGGGAGGGGCGACGAGTCGTGGACCGTTAAAACATCTCTCCGGGTGGAGTGGTAGCAAATGGGAAATGCAAAAACAATGGGTGTTGCTAAAACCGCGATCGAATGTATACGGCGGACACGTCGTGCTCTCCGTAGCCCAGGCGTTTGGCGTGTTTGAACATCTGTAATGAAAAAGGATTTCCAACCGCCCATTAATTAAATCAATTGGAATCATTTCTTAAATGTATTTATCAAGATCTTAGAAAATATTTATTGATATAGTAATTTAGTAGTGATTTTTTAAGAGTAAAAGGGAATCCTCAACAATTTTTAAGGGTTAATGAATCAACAAAGGAAGGGATTCTAAGAATCTAATCATCCTTGTCAGTAAACTTTTAAGAAGTAAACCCAGACAACAATCTTAAATCTGTCCTTGTCAAAAGCAAGTTTAATTTAGCTGATTAGTTAAACAGATACTAACCTCATTAGTTGTTGCCGTTAATGGAAGCGGCTGCTCCAGTTGATCACCCAACCCAAGAGCCAACCTCAGGTCCTTCTGCATATGCTGGAGAGGGAAAGCTGTTGAATATGCTCCTTCGATGATAGCTACATGAGTGAAGTAATGATAAGCATTCCAGTTTGTAACATATAGAATTATTTTAAAGAAATTATAGATCAATTTTGACCATTTCATGCACATTATGATACATATAAATTTCACCTAACTTGCTGCACAAAAAATTAACGTCAAACAAAATGCAGAAAGGTGCATTCGCCTTAAAAGTACGCATGCTCTTATCAAAATGTATGTGAAATCTAAATAGTATCAAGCCACCATTAAAATCGACTTGTTTTCTTACCTCTTCCCTTTTCAATGATAAGGCTGGAGGCCATGGAGCTGAGATCAAGTACCTCCAAGACGTCTTTTTGCTGAAGCCCAGCTCGTTCTGCCAGTGCCATAGCTTCGGCAAGTCCAGCCAAAGTTGCACCCATCATAAGATTCACCACTAAATTCATTTTGCAAGCATTGCCCACCTCGCCTATGCACAAATCGAAAATTTCAGTCAATCATTATGCTCAAGGGTTATGATACGGGGATAAAAAGCTTTTGTGACAATTCAATAACATTTCTTTCTACCAACTTCATCAGCTTATGAAGTTTAATTACAATTATCTGCATTTTATATATAATAAGTTTTCTCCGCAGGGTTCTTAACAGGGTTCTACTATATATATGCAACATAGCATTGCTCATAACCAGAACAAAACCAAGTAGGTAGTCAGTATGCATTGATATGCCATCACAAACGGGGGAAAGGAATTTTAAAAATGATGAAAGGAAGTGTGACATCATTCTTGAACGTCCGTCATCCAGACTTACCCAAATAGAAAGAACTTTTGCCCATAGCTTGAAAACAAGTCTGACTGTCGTCAAAGAGAGATTTGTCACCAGCCCCAAGCACCACTAGCTGTCCATCTTCCGCTTGTGACTTGCTTCCCTGAACCTGAGCTTCCAGGTAGCGGCCTCCTCTTGCCATGATTGCCTGGAAAATAACGAGGTAACACGATGACATCTCAACAAATGTAAAGAATACCAAAGAAAAATGCTCAAGCAAACCATGCGAAGGCAATCATACCTCTGCCACATCCTGCGACGTTTCTGCATCGATGGACGTCATTTCAATATAGCCCTTCCCACTTCGGATTTCTTGCAAGGCTCCACAATTGCCAAAAACCATCTAGAATGAGTTTGAAACAGTATAAGAATTGTGACTGAAAGTCGTTCAAATGCAATTTCCGTACAGATGAAGTACAGATATTTTTCATGTTTTCATTCATTCATTCATTCATTTCCTAAAATTAGACTATGACCACTAATGCAATAGATACTGTATTTGTGAAAACAAGTTGCTGACCTCAACTTTTCGTTAACGTTTGTTTGTTTGTTTTTTAAATTCCCTGGCAATTTAAAACATTATTTTAAAATGTAATAGCTTGAACTAACTAAAGTATCCACATTTGTATTTTTTAAAGTGTCAAATTGAGTAGTTTTCACATACAACTCTAATAGTTAGTATAACATTTTTCATTACTTTTTTTTTCTACATTTCTAACAGAAGACACGTTACTGGATACCCAGTATCCCGTACATTTATTTTCTGGAAAAAAGTAAGAGTACATCCAAATTTGATTCCTTAAATCCACCATACATTCAAAAAAACCTCATAACGATTTTCCCCGATTACGTAATGGAAATTTCAGTATACTTTACACACTGATTTCGAGAATAATTCCCGACTATTCCAAAAACTCGACACATTTCTACTTTAAATCTTGCGTATTGTATGTGTATTAAGTATATTATTTTGTTGACATTTTCTGAATGCAATTTTTAAACTTCCCGCCACGTAAAGTTTATTCGTGGACGACCCCCGTTCAGAGCGTCCGTAGTAGCGCGTTCGCTCACCGGATGGCACTGAGGTCGCCTCGCAGCCTTTGACATTGGTAGACCTTGGCATCAATGTATCCGCTTTTTCAAACCGGATTCGTCCATTCGGTGGAAAAAGGAAAGATGGACAGAAGGAACGAACATTACGAGGAAAAAGCAAAGAAAAGCCAGCAAAAAAAAAAAAGGGGCGGTGAAATCCAGTTTCGAAGGGAGGGGGGCAACGGTGTTTGCAATGCTCATGTTTTCATACAACGTAACGAAGGGTGAGGGGACTTTTGAGGGTTGCCTAGCAACAACGGAAATTTCAATGACGACGACGACGACCACGCAGTAGGGAAATGTCGAAAATCAACCACCGATTAGCATAATCGGGTATTAAAACTGCTGGCGCTCCAAGTACAATGTTAAACCAACGATATGGTACGCTCGAAATGCATTTCCTATATGATAATGGCGGCGCCGGTAATACCTAAGGCTAAAACGACGCCATTTTTCAGCATTTTTTTAAAAATATCTCAAACCCCATTTCCGTTTCAATAATCTCGTGACCTTGTTTCCTCCACGAATGGACCCAAATTCGGAAGCATCGAGTGACCTTAATCTGTATTACAATCATGATCATGCCTAGAATGCCTTTTGCATTTTACCCCAAAGCAATGAGTGAAGTCACGTGATTGTTCCAGATGTTTCAGTAAACGTTTTGATTCGGTGGTCCGAATCAAAGGAAAAATGTTTGCCCACGTGCTTTCTAGGGCATACAACAGTTTTTGGCCATAGTTTACAGACCATGTTATGCCTAGTACAGACGAGAGCAAATACGAATCTGAAGCAGGGTTTCTGCAAACCAATTTGTCGAAACGCGGTTTCGTAAACATGTTTCGATAAACAGGTTTGTCCAACATCAAAAAAGCATTTCGAAACGGAGGAAATGTTTGCTGTGAGTCAATGCACTACAACATGATACACATAATTTTGTAGGAGCGCCATAAACAGCAAACGTATTTTTGGCAAATATTTGCTGAAACTTGTTTGCTTAAAACTAGTGAGCACCTTTTTTTATCGCAAACCTGTTTACGAAACCTTGTTTTTGTTTCGTGTTTGCACTAATGTGTACTAGGCACTTCGAATTTGCTCCAATGCATACCCACTTTTAGGTACATTTGCCTAATCCATTTCTCATACCCTCTGGTGTCAGATGATGGTATTGTGAAGGGCAAAATGTTTGTTTTAAGAGCATAGATATATGAAAATAAACACTACTCGTTAAATAAAGAGTCTAATCATCTGAGCGATGATTGATTGAGATTCACCATACATCATATACAGCATTATTATATTTCGATGCAATGATGTATCGATTTATAATTATCCAAAATCACCTGATCCCTCCCAGAGTTTTATATTCTGAATTTGGTTAACTTCACAATGTAGCCGAATTTCATCTGCAATTTTTTTTTTTAAATTTAGAGAAATGTTTCAAGATTGTTAAAGATTTTTTTTGTATTTTCCCAATAAAGTTTAGATACTTAAAATATTTCTTTAAGGAATTCGTTTTGTTTCCTTTACCGCCCTTTTTACTAACATTTTGCCAAATGCCAACTTTTACCAATAATTCCAACCAGTTTTTCTTGTTGCGCATTTTTCTCCACTTAAGATTTATATATGTATTATTTATTCATTTTCCACCAGCTATATAAATTACCCTTAAATATTCCCAGCGCCTCATCATCCGAAAAATTAAGCTCGAAACTTGCATCACAAATCTGTTTTTTTGTTTCGCGTAATATTTTGGTCAAACTAGTGAAATTTCTATTCAAGATAAAAACTAATTTTAGACAACTTACATCCTTTGCCGCTTGGGGGTCTGCCACGCAAGCGAAAGTAATATCAGATACTGCGACTACATCAGCGGGGGTTTGGCCCTTCACAGCTCCAACCTTGACGAAATCTCGACACTAAAAATACATTTGAAAAAATTATAATTAGTAATAATGACGATCGACGACGGAGATTAAACAGAGAAAACAATAATAAAAGCACGGGTGCGTGATCGGAAATACGTCACGTAAAATGGAAGGCACGTGCCATGACATTCTATTAAATATGGTTGGGAAACTAATCTCGTATACAATTAAGCATTGAAACGTTGTAAAAAAAAGTTAAAACCGCTGTTAGCTAAAAAGCAAATGAACATTTAAAGGGAGGTAACACCGGAGCAAATTCAAACCAAACAAAAAAAAAGGATTTCGGAAACATGTTTGCGAAAAATGTTTGTTCGCCAGTTTTCTGCCATGGGTTTTGACTAAAAAAGCATGTTTCCAGTAAACATAAGCTCGCGATCGTTACGTTGAAGAAGTGTTTTCGGCGTGGCCGCTATGGTTGTGAAAGTTTTTAACAAATCTGTTTGTCGAAAAATGTTCTTGAAAAAACTTTTTTAGAAATTGTGTTTCGTGTTTGCTCTGTTACGTACCCGTGTTAAAAAGCAAATGAACATTAACAGATCTGAGTTGGTGGTTATAACTGGACCTTATCTTTAACAATAGTTTATCTTATTGCCTAAGTACATACCAGAGAAAACAAGAAACAGAAACAGGGTTTTTGCAAACCAATTTGTAGAAACGTGGTTCCATGATAATATTTCGATGAACAGGTTTGTCCAAACCCTGTTTCTGTTTCGTGTTTGCTCTGGTCTGTACTAGGCAACAGAAATGGTGAAACCGGAAACTAAATTTCCTTTAAATTTGATACGTTCCCACTGGCCTTCAGAGTGAAATAAATAGATATCGAGTTGCCATAATTCAAGTTTTTTTGTTGAATGGCCAGTCTGACGTTTGGTGCAGCTAAAACGTCCATCGATTGATTCGCAACGGATTGTCAGGAACCAAAACTAAAAACATTTCTTTCCCTTCTTGCCAACAACCTTGACCATGTAATGGACCAATACGTCATTTTATCGTTTCGACAAATTTGTCGAGCTTTCCATCGCAGAAACAAATTGTAGAACGAAAGTTTACGAAAGAAGAAAATCGAGTCATTTTGAATAATTGGTAGACATTCTTATCACGTAGATAAAGTATTCCCACAAGTAACGCAACTTAAGGAAGAGATAACATGAACTATTTTGCATGGTAAACAAAACGATAAACTTCTAGGAAATTTTCAAACGAGTTAACGGCAACCTTAAATTGACGTTTCGAAAATACAATGGTAATATCACTATAAATAAAAACTTTACAAGAATCAAAAGACAGTTTGAGCATGCCGATTTCTTTATACATACCTTAACTTTAATGGCGGGGAAGAGAGGACCCACGCATTGAACTACCCAATGAACTACCTGAACGTAATGGGAGCGCATGCGTGGTTCTTCCCTTACCGCCGCTAACGTTAAGGTCATCAGACGTCATAAAGACGTGTGTAACATGCTGAAACGGTCTATTAAGTAATTCACACACAAAAAAATCGGGAAAACCATGAAATTTAAAAAAAAATGAATTTTATGTTGCAATAAAATTTGTAACCTCGAATGAATGGGTTTTTTCTATTTTGCTTGATGATTTTTAATTTTTTTAAAAATATATTAATAAAGGATTACATAATTTTTTTAATTCACATCATCTTTATAATATTTGCAAATTAAATCAAGCTAATTAAATCAAGATTTACTTCACAATGCATTATGCACGACACAATTTTATGAAAAATCTAAATTTTGAAGAAATCTTTATTTTGGCAAGTCTCAACACTAATCTTAGACCGGGTCCACATTGGTCTTTTTTTTTCCGCTGTATACAAAAGAAAATTTTACATTATTTTGGGTTAGCATCATTCGGTGGCATTAAGGTACATACTATCATCACCGTTACCGCCATATTGGAAATCTGCGGGTAAAGCCGCTGAAGGCAACACGAGGCAACAAATCGCAGCAACTAGGTTTGCTGAAACTTTTTTATCTGCCCTCGACTGAGCAATATTTTTTCATTATGATCTGGACAGCCTCCCCGAGTGATCGGTGAAATGTTGCCGAAACCATGATTCGGCCTCGTATTGCCTACAATGGAGACGCGGCTTAACAATGCTTTTGAAAGTGCGACAAAAAATGGCAGCAGCATTTGGAGCAGATGGGGACGGCCATGTTGGAAGTACCATGCTAAATTTCTCATAAGCCACGATCCAGCACCCAAGTAGTTAGTTGATGAAGCAATTACACGCAATGACAAAAAATGCGAAATATCCAGATAAACTTGTTTCTTCAAATAGACTAAATATAAAGTATCAATACACTCGTTTGCTTTCAAGTTTTGTCATCACTGCGGGTGATCAAGTCATATATTCAACCTCGCTTAAAATCCCTACTCAAAAAATTCTCAGAACACTTTCCTAATCCTTGAGAGAAGATAAAAATAAAACCAATTTCGAAACTCGTCCGCTATTGATCCACGTTGTCCTTTGGGTTATATTTAGCTCGATATTTAATTATTGAGTAAGCGCATTAGCTTTTCTTTAGCGAATGGAATACCAGAATACAAATTCCGTGAAAAATGGAATCCAAAATGGCGGATGGAACAAGCAAAAAATAAAAAATAACAATCGTCCTAATGACATTATTTTCGAACTAGCTATGAAATGGACAGGTGTTATTTGCACAATTGGTTAAAATGTTTAAAAAACCAAGTAAGTCTCGAGTAATTTTCATTTCACCTCCAATTCCAAATGGACTAAACCGCCATCGGCAAAAGCGTAGAACAAGAAGGCGGCCTTCGTGCAGCTTCTCCTGGCTGCTTCAGTCGCGTCGAACAGCGCGAAAAACGAGGTGACCGACCCTGTTCGTCCGGTCAGAAATTCGCGTACAAATTTCCCCCGAGTGACCATCGGTCAACAAACATGGTGCGACGAACCAACATCCGAACCGTGTTAACAAAAATGTGCATTTAGGATATAAAAAAACACACAAGCTATGAGCCAAGGGTGAGTATTTTGCCACACGAGTCTATTCTAGAAACCGCTGTTCCATTTTCGGAACCAGCTTTTGTGCTTTTCTCCTGCGTTTTTTATTATTATTATTATCATCATCATCATCATCATCATCATTATCATCCATGTTGTAATTTCTCCTTCTGCGATGGATAAACTGCGTAATTAAAGAAATAAAAAGATGTGTGCGATGAAAACCCCCCATGTGTTTCTTGAAAGAAAATTACGCTGTCGGAGTAGTTAGATTTTAGCTGGCGACGAGGGGAAATAGGCCTACTTGCTATATTCGTTATGGACAAAAGGCAGGAAATTTGGAGTAAAAATAAGCCTACGACGAACGTTTCCAAAAATCTACTGGTCAGCAAACGGGCGTGGTAAAGTTAGGGTGGCAGTGACCAGTGCGAAGGTGATAAGGGTGAAAATCACCCGCCACAAAACCTGAATTTGCCCAACAGTTACCTTGAAACTACACAAAACGATCAACGAGTGCTTTGGATAAACACACAAAAAACAGTGTAACAAAAAGCAGTTTTGCAATCTCAAAATAAAAAGGCCTATTATTGTAGGAATAAAGCCCAATTTTACGTTTTGGACCAGTTAACCACCCTTGCCGCGAAAGGCTAAAAGTACAAGGGAAGGTAGACGAGGGCATTGTCCTTATTGTAACAAAAATCGACTAGGTGTACTGTCCGTGTATATGTGGCACAAGGCAATATTGTATAATCGTGTGTTTTTGGCGCGTGCCTTTTTCTCGGGACAGCTCAAAAGTGGGACGATGAGGGTGGTGCCTGCCCCATTTTTAGCACGTGCTCACGTGCTAAAATTCTACTTGAAGGCAGTGGAGTTATCACAAATACAACGGATCACGCAACATTGTTTTTATTACCCCTTTTGACCTTGTTTATGATAGCAATGTACGTTTTTATCTCTTGAGTGTGGTTTTAACATTCGTGTTGAATTTACGAGCATTCAGATTTCAGCCAACGTGTGTTGCACTTTTTTTTGAGCCAGCACTGCTAGTGTTACATACAGTTTACTGTATGCTTTAGTTTAGCAAAACATATGGTTTCACTACCATGAAAAACAGCAGTCATCTTGTTTTATCAGATCCCACCTCCACAATGTGTGCAATGGTAGTTCAATAAATGGTAAATTTCAAACACTGCTGCTTCCTGGGTTTTTCAAGGGCTCAAATTTGTTCCAATGAGATGCGACACTGCTCCCAAAAGTATGATAATCTTCAAATTACATTTTTTAAGAGACCCAAATTGGTTTGTTACACTGCTTTTTCAGTGCATAATAACATTAGGAACTAGGACATGTAATGTGAGCATTGGTCGTTTTAGCATCTTTAAGCCATCTTGTGTGAATATCACCAGGCATCATATCTTGTCAGCACACCATCCTCACATTATTTGGGACATATACGAACTTCAACTAGGACGGGAGACCTTCCCACCATATTTTCCCTTTCATCAGTTCTTCAGACTTTTCAACGCGACATCGGCTTCCGTTTTCTTTTCTAAGCATCTCGCAAATCATTTGAGCAAATGGATGGTGCCTCCCTTTCAAATGTTTTGTCTGCTAGGTGTAACACTTGGCAGCCCGGCCAGAACCTGGGAACAATTTGGGCCAAATGCGGACTTGCACCAGGAGTAAAAAGTCTGGTGTTTCGTCATAACCCCCTTGCAATATATTAAGCGGTGACAGGTACAAAAATCAGATCTCAATTAGGCGTCATTGACAATTTCATGCATCACCAAAAAGCAAGTGTTCTTCCACTGTGTGAAAACTACACTAAGTACATCTGAAGTGAGTGGCAAGAAGGAATGGATCTTGAAGGGTGATCAATTCCTTGAATCCTTAGCTGACAGACGTTAGATAGCAGTTGTGTACGAGTTATGATAAGGTTGGGTATCCTGCTATTCATCTTGACCTTTGGATTTCTCAGGGTGACTCTTGCAAGGAAAGAGCATCCAACATGTTAAATACAGACTGTTGACTATGGCAGCAGAGCTTGAAATCAGCAGCCTGGGTTTATTTATACAATGCTCTGCTGGGCTGGTTGATAAGCCAAATCAAACAACGACCAATCGTCACCACCATTGCAGCAGGAAAACGTGAAAATTCTCAAAATCATAAGACTTATCAGAACATGAATAACTTCCATATTTTTGGATAGGCGAATTCAAAGCAAAACCAATGTTTTATCCAAAGTTTTGGCTTGAACTTCAGTAAAATACGCCAATCAGCGCTCAGTTTTCTTACTGACGTTAACGGTAGCTGGTCTCGTCTCGTTGTCCATTACATATTCAAGAAATGCGCTTTAGAAGCGAGAAGCTATAAATTATTCAGGCTGCACCCAGCACAGCCATGTTCGTAAATTTCTTCGGCTTATCAGAAACTGCAACTTGTCACATTTTGCCAGAAATGTCGAAGGCCCGGCCTCCCATAACTCCTCATTAACAACAAGCAGCGTCCTTGGCCCCTGCTGCATTATCCCGTGGTTATTAAATGTGGAATCATGCTCCAGGGTGGGCTTATTATGAAAATTAATTTGCCAAAGAGGAGCTGACCCGGCAAGTTTTAATCGGCCCTGTAATAAAACTTGCGTAATCCAATATGGTAAAAGAAAAAAACATGATAATGGCATTGAATGGTGTGCATACGCGAAACACAATGCAACGCATTATTCAGAATTATATTAACCAATTACAAAGTTGCCAATGCAATAGTCAAAATTTCGACATGCAACAGAAGAGTTGAAACTGTTTCTGATTTACCACTGGTGTCACGCGAGTCAATTTGTCATGTTCAATAACAACAAAGGACCTTGTTGTAGTATTGATTATCATAATTACTTAAACAAGACACGAAAGTCACTACATTTCTAGTGACCAATAGTTTGGGAAGACTTGGTTATCCCATCAAATAATCATCACCTGTGTATGTGTGACTTTGCAATACAGATGCAAGACTTGATGACTTTAAAAGCAGTTCTGATAAGCTGCTTTAGTGACCTAGGAATGTATTTATTTATAACAATAACTTGAATTGAGATGCACAGTATCTAGGGACTTGTTATTTGTCATACATGTACATTTCTGCCCAATGGCAATTTGTATTCTCAAACCCTAGATTGCAAGCTGTCCAGTCGGCCCATATCTCACGACCACCTTTAAGAAAATCCATTGCAATATCGGTAGTAAACAGCTAGCGAGGCAGAGAAAACCAATAAGTAACCAGTAGGGCTAGAGCAGCGTTAAAACCGACATTAGATCATTATGGGCGCAATATGTCAAGCAGCGGCACGATTCAAGCTCGGTATACAGGTCTAATAAAAGCCTGCAAATCCCACTTTGGCAGCCATAAGCTCGTATAGGGCCCATTTGCCCTCTTTGCATTATTAACTAGGCTGTAAAACTGCGTCGGTTTAATCCCAGGTAAAGCACTGGTTGCCATAGCCAAAAATCACTTTTCGACAGGTAAGAGCACTGCGTATACAGAAAGTATATTCATAAACTAGCACGTGTAATGAAATTTCCTCTCGTTGCACAAGAATGGCTCAAAATTGCAAACATTGGTTATGACAGCTATGTGCAACTTTTGTTTTCCAAGAATACAAAGCGCACTTTATTTTGAAGGAAGCCAAATAAAAGAAAGCAGAATTGCTCGCCCTTTAAATAAATAAACAGTTTGAGCATGCCAACGTCTATATACTTACCTTAACTTTAATGGCGGGAAGGGAGGAGCCACGCATTGAACTGCCCAATGAACTAAGCGAACGTAATGGGTGCGCATGTGTGGTTCTCCCCTTCCCGCCATTAAAGTTATGTATAAAGACGTTGGCATGCTCAAACTGTCTAATATTAAAGTGTCGTTTTTGTGGCCTTAACTTGTTTAGGTATCTCAAACATTGACTTGGTTATCAAATGCTTTTTATGGACACAAAACGCTGTACAATATAGATGTTGTTAAACTGCGCACGCGTAGATTTTGGTCACGTGTTACGCTTGCGCAGATTCAGTTTTTCTTACAGCAGCGCCTGCGGCTGGTGTTACCTACCAGCTTCACGCGTGAAGGAGTCCAAAGTAGGAGAAAATTGTCACAAATAATTTCACATAAACAGTTAAAGTACTTGAGATGGCAATATGGTTGATTGAACCTTTATTTTTAAGCTAGGGTAAATGACGTTTGCACAAAGTTCAAAAATATGACTGACAGGCTGGTGCAAAACTTGTCCAGTAATAACTTAATAGTGTTGTCTTGACTGAATTTACAGCAGCAAACATTGTCGTCCTTCTATGGCAGGAATCTGCATGACTACTACTCATATTGCCATATCTGCTTTACCAATACCGCAGTTTATAATTGCTGGAATGCAATTTGGCAACCGTTTCGTCATGCCAAGTCCCAATGACATGGCTAACAAACCATACATATGGTAGATACGTGCCAAACCGCCAGGCACGGCTAACAATATTGCTGTGCAGCTAGAAACTTAATTGCAACATAACAGGCCTTGAAAAGCCGCGTATTGAGCAGTGGTGGATAGCTGACATTCGCAATGAGCAAACAAATGATGACAAAATAAGTATTAATAACGGCAAATAGGCCTACGCTAATGACAAACTAATCTAGATGATGGCCCATATGCCGAAAATGGTTTTGGCCATGACATTTTCTGCTGACAAATCGATGAAATAGAATTACTTGACTGTCTCCAGAGCGGTTCTTTAACCGGTGTATTGTTGAAATGGGATGTATTAGGTCACCAACAAATTACGACTGTAGGTATTGATGTTCGCAGAACATTTTCCTGTTGCTAAGCAACGGATAAGAGTAGATTCAGTTTAAGTTGTTTTTTTTTAAACAAGATTTGGTAGATTTTGCATCAGAGGATGAATTTAGAAATGTACGACAAACTGTCTCGATGGCTTCCAAATCAGAACCCGAGGAAGAATAGCAAACCACTGCCAACTTTGGCTTCCTTATTTAGGAAAACAAGTTGCATATTTGATTATATCGGCACAGCACATAGAAACGCGGAACGTTTGGTTCCTGCCAAACAACTACAGTATCCGGCCCACATGTTCCTAAAATGGCGCAGATTCTTCAATAACCTATTGCAGATGCCAACAAAGCGTTAAATTGCACTGGGTGGCCACATTATTTCACCCATATATATATATATATTTTGTATCATGATGTGCATGTGTGCGATTAACCCAATTTCAAATTTTAGGCATCACTGGTGCTTAGTATTAAATGTGCCGCCTGTATAGGGTCGTTAAGCCAGGCAGCTTCCTCAATAGTACCAGTCCCAATAACCTAAAAATGTACCACCAAGCAATATGTGGGAAGAGGACAAAAGATAACATGCCAAAATGTTATCACAGGAGACACGATTAGAAATTTCAAATTTAGTCTAATTGCTAATGTAACGATGGTAAAAACATGTTTATTACGTTCCTCTTGTATTCTAAGCTCATCGTTTCATAAGCTGCTTAATGTGGTAGTAAAATATTGACATAAATGAAGGTAAACCAGTTTTCCACTAATTAATGTTTCTACAAAACAACATTTTGACGTTCTGAAAAATAATGCGACGAAACTAATTTATAAAAAAGCTTTTAGTTTGGGGGGAAAAAAAACTTATTTAATCTGTTGCGGATTAACAAATTAATGTATGGATTTTCATTAATATTAACGTTTTAATGCATTTAATCATAAAAACTACTCTTGCACAAGGGATCGAAACTCAGGTATTTGGCAAGCAGGACAAAACTAAATGAAAATCATGTCTATAGTATCATATAATAGTACCCTGTCCTGTAAAATCACCATGACCAAGTATATATTTGGGTTCACAGAGGATCCTGAAGTCAGTACTTGCAGAATTCAATATACTGAATCTCATGAACAACATTCTAGATATCATTGCAATGATTGCATGACGCAATGACCCCAGACATGACATGCATTACTGTCAATAGCAAATTAAAATTTTGCTTTTGGCATTCACGTTGCATTATTGAAGTCGTGCTCAACAACAACTGGATAAAACCTTGCTCGTTCTACTGATTGAATCACCAAGTTATTTCACCGAAACTAATGAACTCGTAAGGAAGAGGGAATTAGATTGCAGTAGACGACATCAGATTCCAAGTGCCGACACATTGCATGCACTGTAGTAGAACTACAACGGCATTTGGCTAGATATTGGCATGTCCTGGCTATTTCCTCCCAAACCAATCCGCAACAGAAAATAAAAGTACATGAGGATGTTGACGAAGCTCAGAAAATGCCAAAAAACAAGAAATACTCCGACGAGGCCGATAGAAATGCCCTCGTTCGTTACCGGTAAACATCCAACAGATTTGATTTCCTAGTTTCGAAAGGATTCCCAGTTTGGGATTTGACACACTGCCAACATTCAAATGTATGCGATGAAAGATTTAGGCGTGTCCCACGTCGTTAATAAACCATTCTGGAAGAGTCAAAAACCCTTTGTTGGAACCCTGGGACCTTGGCAAACGGTGAACCTCAGAGGACGTCTCCCCCAACTGGTAGATTCCATCTAGGACTACTGGCTCCTAACAGAATAAATCAGATGAAAATATAAGAAATTCTTGGTCGTGCGCTGCACCAAACCACAAAATGTGAAATTGAACAGCCGCCATGTTTCTTATTGATTTTTCGACGTTCTTGACATCATTCTTGGCGCAGGTCGGCAGACACCGACGCCAACTCATAACATCTATTGAAGCACGTACATGCTGCCCTTATTGGAAAGTGATCTCCTACACACGTTGGTTGTCAAACCGTGAGAGGCTTGCCATTTATAAAACTGCTTACAGATAAGCAAATTCTAAAATGCTATCAGAGTTATGGTCAAAAAATTTGAGTTTTGGCAAATGGATGACACTGATATTGTGTCCATTTTTTCATCAATAGCGATTAATTCCTTCAGAATACAACTAAAAATTAAAAAATGTATGGGCAAATCTAGAATTTAAATTGGAACATGTCCACTACTAAGCAAGCTTAACGTTTCATTTTGTTGTTTATTTCAGATCCTGACAGTCCATCAGTGCCACAAGCTGAATTAGAAATCATGGAAATGCGGAGGTGGCGTGCGGTTCTGGTGGCCTTTGCTCTTTGCTGGATGAGGTTGTCTTTGGCATGCCCTCCGGATTGCCTGAGCAGCTGCAGAGTTATCAAAGAGGATCCTTGCCATGGCATTTCGTGTTTCTGCCATGGTACGGGTTGGACTATTGTACCACCAATGGACAATCAATCTGTGATACTTTCGTTCGCTCTCACTGGGGGCAACCTGAGCCACATCAGTAACTACGTTTTCGCCGCACTGGCGGATCTGGAAGTGTTGGTATTAACTAATGATAGTATTAGATCTCTAGGGCCTTCTGCCTTTCACGGGCTAGGTAAGGTGGTCACCCTCAACCTGTCCAACAATGCTCTCTCCACAATCAATCAAGGAGACTTTGATGCGCTAACGAGCCTCGAAAGGTTGGACCTGTCGAGGAATTCTATCAGCTACGTGGCCATTGCCGCCTTTCAGGGCCTTGAAAAACTCAAGACCCTGGACTTATCGCAAAACAACATATCAGTGTTGCGCGCCGACATGTTCACGGGACTCGGTAACTTGAGTTCGCTGTTCTTAAGTTATAATTCCATAAAGAACGTTGTGGCCAATACTTTCCAGACGCTGCAAAACTTGAGGGTGCTTTCACTCTCTCACAACGCGATCTCCGGCTATGATCCTTGGGCCCTTAATGGGACTAACAACGTGACCAGTCTTGATCTAAGTCAAAACCACTTAAGTCGCCTTCCTTCCATGTTCACACTGGCGACGCCAAATCTGCAATATCTGGCTCTGACGGGTAACGTCTTAGTATCGTTGAACCAGTCTCAGTTTACGCCGGGGAAGAATCTGAGGTCCTTGGAACTCGGCGAAATGCATCACCTAACCGCTGTCTTTCCTAACGCCTTTGCGGGTCTGCCTTTGCTAGAATCTGTCAACATGTCGCACTGCCCCCGACTGACATACATAAATGCTGAAGCATTTCGAGACTGCAGTTCCCTGCAGAGGCTGGATTTCCGAAGTAGCGGTTTGCAGACGATGCGACAGGGTTTGATTTCCTCATTGACCAGTTTGAAGCAACTCTATCTCGACCAGAACCGTTGGTGGTGCAACTGCAGTTCACACTGGTTGGCAGTGATCAAGGAAACTCGGCCTGGCCTATTTGGGAGCTCGCCCAACGTTCAGTGTTCCAAGCCAGAGTGGATGAAAGGCAGGAGCGTCTTTGACTTGACCAATTATCGTGAGAATTGCACTAACGCAACAGTGGAATTCTTTGCACCTTTGGTCAGTTTCCGAATCGATTCCACTGCTCTATTGGAATGCCAGGTGAAGGGCGATCCTGCACCAAGCATCACGTGGACCACTCCCAAAAATGGCATTCGGCATTGGTCCCACGAAGACAAAGAGTTGGTCATGCTGCAGCCCATTGACAAGATGCTACCTGAGAGTATTCCCAGGGAGCAGAAAGGGCGGGTGAGAGTACTGAAGAATGGCAACTTATTCATTTCTAACATAAAGATTGAAGATGCTGGCATCTACACTTGTGTAGCTGAAAATTCACTGGGGAACCAGTCTGCCACCATGCGGATGATCCTGGATTATGAGATCCTAGTTCAAGTTAAAGTGGTCAGCATCTTAGTTGGACTCGCCACTAGCGTCGCCTTCCTCTTGACCATGCTTGTGGGTCAGCTGGTACATATGATACTTAACAGGTTAGTGTTGTTTTGTTTGTTAGTTGCTGCAAAACATAAGAGTCCAAGACTTAAATTATATGACCTTATCTTGTCACTGGATAGAATCTATCATTTACTTATTTGCGTTCTGGAACCTCTTCAAGGTGTCATTGTACCGTACCGCGAATATCGAATTCTTGGACAAAAATATTCACTAAAATCTCGCTTGCTTTTATTGCAGATGGGGATGGTGCTGCTGCCGTGGGAAGCTGACTCCAAAGGCCAAGCGCGTCCGTAAGATGCTGGAGAGCATTGAGCACTACAAGAAGCAGCAGCTAGATAGGCTGCGAGAAAACTACAATATGCAGGTGCAGCGCATAAAGGATAATGGCACGCAGCAGATGGAATGGCTGCGGGAAAGCTACTACTCGCAGTCTGACAAGCTGAAGGACATCAGGGACTATGGTACACTGCAGATTGACCGTATGAGAGATCAGTACTACGATCAGGTGCGGCGTGTACGTGACTACAGCGTCCAGCAAATGAGCCGTGTCCGTGAGAACTATGTATCCCAACGGAATCGCATCCGCAAGTTCAGCGCTCACCAATTGTTTAAGCTCAGAGAGAACTACAAGGTGCAGCAGATGCACCTCAACAAGATCCTGGAGAACCTGAATCTGGAGAGCTGTCGCACGGTCTGTGCCCGCACCGACTCAGTCATGTTCACTTCAGAGATCACCATGGACCCAACGTTTGTGCAGGGCAGAGTCGTCAAGCCTATCAGACTGGATGGCTCTCCAGGCTCTGAAGATTCTTCTGACTTTGGTTTGCCTGATAGCGTCGAAATGGGGCAACTAATGATGCCCCTTGGATTGGAAGAGTACGAGCTTCGGCCCTTGAGCCACCGTGGTGGTGATGCTGAGATGCTAGATGAGGAGAGAGGAATGCCACCGCTTACACTTCCGGTTCTGCTACTGCACCAAGATCTTCCAATAGTCCATGAGAGTGGCGATGGTCCAGCCAACAGTGTTGCCTCCGGAAGTTCCAACGAAGAGGGTGCCACTGCCCGCGCAACCTCAGATTTGGACGAAGTTTGGGTGGTCACCGGTGCAACGAGTTCTGGATCCTCTCCCCGAATGGACGAGAATGCTGTTGCTGTATGATCCAGGTTTTTTAAAAGCAGCTTTGGGGTTCGAGAATATGGCACTATCCGAGACTAGATTTGCAAATTCGGTCACTAGGAGTGATCTAGAATTCAGCATGGACTCTCATCGACCTGGACCACGTGCGCTGCATTTAAGATCACAGGTGTTGTGTTGACAAACAGGCGACCGCACGAAGTTATTCATTACAATAATGATTATGATCCAAGCGTGATTGTTAGCTTTCCCTCCACATCCCCAAACTCCCACTCAGAATACACGGTTGAATTGAATGCGTGGATATGTTTGGCGCAAAAAGACCAATTTCTCGGTTTTTGAGTATACATATTGTAAAAATAGTAATTAAAGAAATGCTATGAAATCGACCAATGCCATCCATTATTGTAGTACCACATTCCCACATGTGAAAAGCACTTGAAACGCACATTAACAGCTTTCATTTCAAATTTATAATCTTATCTTAAGTACTTCCAACTACTTAATTTCACAATTGATAATTTTAAGATTAATTGAATTTTCAATAGTTCAAAAACTTCTTATTTTTTTGTTTGCTCTTTGAACCATATGCTTGTGGACCATGCATTTCTAAAGTTTCTTTCTAAGGCACATTAACTTTTTAGCCAACATATTAAAAAGTTTAAGAGTTAAATGTTTTTTGCTGCATTGCATGTGTTTCTTCAGTTTGTTTACAAACCAAAAATTGACGGTCAATGTCAATGCATAAGAACTGAAAAATTGGTAAGTATTTTCTTCACGAAGAAAAAACGCATGCGTTTCACAAATTATGTGCAGTTGGACCCTGTGATTCCATGTGGTACAATTGTACTCACTGATAGATCCGCTTTGTAGCACGAAGTAGAATAGGGTTCTGGGACTAAATTTAATACGGAAACACTCACGAGCTTGTTATGCATTGAAGGCAAAAGGTTATCCAGCGATATTTTAATAGCATGCATAACAAATGTGTAACGGTAACAATGCTCAAATTTATTTGCCCAACCCCTGTACTTCCTTAGGGTAGACAAAGGCATTTCAAACCTACCCATGCAAATAAAACGTTATTATCTTTGGATAGGGTTTTCATTCACTCTGTATTAAAGTGTAATATGCCCATTAAATGTAAAAAGTCCAATATATTATAATAGCCACTTGCCAAATGCAGCTAAATCTTATCAGATTCTAGCCAAACCCAGCGCCAATTTCCTCGTCCAAAAACCATCAATTTGGATAGGGTTACTCGCGCTCAGACCTTCTGATGAAGAACTGAGCTATTTTCAGCCACGATTTGGCTTCGTAGCTACTCGTGGTAGCCAACAACAAGACACGCAACTCCGCAGAGAGAACAAAAGCTACTCCATAACTCGAATCAGCAAAATTCTATCGACTTCTCACTCGGATCACGACTCCTTGTTCGTAAACATATCGAGCTCGCGAAACGCCCATTAAAAACACGCACTTCACATCCAGGACTCAAAAAGCGGGAAATAGTAAAGGAGCTTATAAAAATACCTTCGTGCTATGTTTGTTAAGATCAAAGGAAGCAAAGTCGCGCAGAAAATAGCTGCTGTAGTCGGAAATTTAGCTGCTGAGACAAGACTATGCAGAAATTTGAAGGATCCTTCAGAAATGAAATGCTCAACTTCTCTGAGTATTTCAGTTTTTAAAACTATTTTTCCTGACCGTCCAGACGACTGATGAAAAATTGTCAAAAATTGTCTTGGAACACAAACTGCAATGTGTAGCTATCCTGAATTCGATTAGGAGTTAGTGAATATTCATGCCATTAAATAGGCAAAAAAAATTAATGAACATGAAAAGCAGATGTATGTCAATTTTTATTTACTTTAATAAATGGGTAAAAAGGAAAATGCCCTATTTCTATAGATGCCAGGCTATCTGGGTGTGCCATCCCTTGACTTGTGACGAACCAATGAAATGGCTATGTGAAAGCAAATATAATAAATTCAGTTGTTATATGTTGATTTCTGATCTGGGGGAACTGTGAACTGAAATTGATCAGTGCATGAAACAGGTCCCAAGATGGTCGCCACTCATATATTCATCATGCAATTTGGAAGATACCAGGCTGTAATACTGTGCATATTTACATATTGTAGTTAGTATGATATTTCTGTGGCGTTACAGCCATGACCTTCTTGTTTCAACGATTAAAAGCAATTTTAAAACAAATTTGCCTAGTTTATTAATAAAGACTCCATCGATCTAAGCCTCAGGAAAATTCTTCTATTTAATGGAATACCATTAACTTCATGTTTATGTTCTTAAAAATCGATTCATGTCTGCTGTTGCCATGTCTTAAGGCGGCGCCATATACGCGGCATTCGGCGAATACCGAATATTTTCCCTTTTCCCGAGCCTTTCGCTGAAGACTACTATGTGGCGAACACTTTAGTACACATAAGCGTGCTTCGCCAAGCACCGATTTTTTACGAGAACGACGATCATTGAATCATAGTCATAATTAAATTTGTACCCACCGTAAATTTAATTAAAATTGTATCTCGGCGCACACATTTTATTGTAGCAAACTGATCGATGAATTAATTAAGACATTTTTTCATTAATATAATATCATCTTTTCCTTGAAAACGCCTTAACGAATATGTGGACCGAGTGCAACTTTTCCCAAAGTTCGCCCGCTTTGACTTGAGACAAAATACCGATTCCTGAAACCGACACACACTATTAGAAAATCGGCGGCAAGCATGTGTGGCACTGCCTTTATGTGAACAACATCAGACATGGTGGGATACATTTTGTATAAGTGACGAACTAAGCAAACCTGCTTTTGGTCAATATTAGTCAACAAACAGTGCCATCCTGATACCGAGGTAAAAACCAATATCAGCTTCAGTAACAGTCGTGTTTGAAGAGTTTCTCAAACATGTAGATTCTCTTCATCAAACAGCCGTTTGAGCAAAATGTCGCAAAAATGGAGATCAATCCTAACCCACAAGACTTTAAATTGTCTGGTTAGGTTGTATGCAACCCTCGTCCCTTAGATCAAGTTCGGATTAAAAACATTGTTTTGAAAATTTGATGTTAAAGCATGTACTATTGGAATATACTGTTCTTGATCAATAGGACAAGTGTGGTTAGGATGACAGAGTAGGAAAATATGTCGTAACACGCAGGCCAGGCAATATCAATACCCTTATCATGGTTAGGATTATCCCGAAATGAAGTTGATCAGACGACATAAGGCATAGGACCATACATTAATTAGGTCAGAGATACGTGGTTAGGATGCCTTAATAGACAGTTTTAGCATGCCAACGTCTTTACTTCCTTAACTTTAATGGCGGGAAGGGAATAAACACGCATGCGCACCCATCACGTTAAGTTAGTTCAATGCGTGGCCCTTCCCGCCATTAAAGTTAAGGTAAGTATAAAGACGTTCGCATGCTAAACTGTCTAATAAGAATGGGAAAGGTTACTTATCATAGTTAGGATTATCGTGAAAGGATCTTTTGAAACGGCTTTAAATTGGACCAATGTACGTTAGTGTGCCACTATGCGTACTTCCTTACTAATCCACAGGAATTATGACTGCAGTTGTAACCGCCACATTGTATATTTTATACCAAGCTACTAAATCGACTTTTGCCAATCAATAAAGCGTCAATAAAGTCTTGTACGGAGGCGTTGTTTATATTCCATCATTTTTTACTATAGAATTACCCGTAGAACAATAAAAAAATGGCATTTAACGTCTTACGATATTGGAATCGTAATTAGGGCTATTAAGTTATCACTGGCATGGTTTTATAATTCCTTAACGACTTAATGATGGCGACCCCCTACAATCATCTTTATGGCTAAAGTCCCTAGTAAGTATAATACCATGATTGATTTCCTATTAGCCAGATGTGACAAGAGACAACTTGGGAGACATTTTTAGATTCACTGCTCAGAAGTTTTGGAAAGCATTTCGTCTTGTTTAAGAAGAAAAAAATGCTGGATATTTTCATCAAGCTTTTGCAAGACGATTTTCCAAGATGGCCTCTTCAAGAGTAAGTATAAGGGCGTGGCCATTTTGGAAACGCAATGCTAATTGTTCGTACGTCGTCAAGAGGGTGCTGAACCGAAATAGTTTAATTGCTAAACGTTTCTGATAACAGCAGTGATTTTTCGAAACCTGAACACTGCGGTTATAGGGCATTATCCTTGTTCTTTAGAAAAGGAACGATGTCCTTCCACATATAGGTGGCGCTACGTCAGCTAGCAATTGTGTGAGGCCATCTGGTTCCTTATAACCGCAAGCTACGGTCAACGATTAACCTATCCCAGATGTCTTTGGCCTGGTAAAAGTGAAAGTATATAATAAAAACCCGTAACGAGTATCGCAGAAAACTTGAACGACGGCCAACAGAAGCTCCAATTTAACAATTTTCGAATTTTCCCATCTTGACAAATAGAAAAGGGCAACTTACAGGGTGTCGCGATATACAGTATGTTATTCCAGCATTTTAATCGAACTAATTAAATCTGACCTCAATGAGATAGATAAACGAATAAAGGGCGGGATTGGGGGCATCTGCAAACCAAAGTTAACACTTCGAAAATAGCTTCATGATATATGCAGAGTGCAGATAAAATATTGTCGTTTTTTCTTGGCTACATTACATTGAAAGAACTTCAGTACGACGAGTCCATTTAAACATGGATATCGGATTGAATGAAGTTAAAAGGTGATCCAACACCATATTATGCAAGAAAAATCATAAATATCCCTCCTCACAAATTATGCTGACTAAATGCATGTAAGAAACAGAAATCGAATCAAGGTGTTAAAAAGCTGAACACCGAAGCTAAACAAGTGTTCACATCATTTTGTCTCCCCTCTGAACGTGAAGTTAATTTATCCGAATTTCTGGAAAGGTTTAAAATAAACTGGAAAATAATTCCAAACAGTTTAAAAATTTTCTAGAGAATTCAAAATAAAGTTTTTAAAATAAACTAGTGTTTAACACAAATTTTCAGCAACATTCCTGACTTTTCCAGACTTCTAGGGCACCCTGTATAATACAGAACTGCGCCGAAAATATAAACCATATTTAAATAGCCGAGATTAATTAACGCTTAAACTATTATTTCTGGATATGTCTTGCCAATGAAACTCAACTTTTTCACAAGTCTTAATTTAAAAAATGCAATTAGTGCAAACAATACATTCCATGATAAAGAAGGAATGTTCACTGCCTTTAGCTGACAAAACCCCAGCACGCATGGCCCCCTGAGATGTGAGGGGTCAACGACCTAAATGCAACCATCCAGAAAATTGCCGCAGGTTAGGTTTTGAACAAGTGGTCCAAGCTCCTTACAGTCATCGTTAATTAGTGGTTCACTAATGGTTAAAGGCTTCAACATTCTTAAAAGAATGGAACACGTTTTCTAAAAACAAAGGGCCTTTACCATAAATTCCTGCTCCCTTTTCCATAATTCCGCAGCGTTAATTACTACGTGACCTTACTGAAAGTGGGTTGCTGAAGACCTTTAATTAAACCAGGACGTCTACAGACGAGACCCATTCTTCCTCATGTAGTTTTGTCAGAACAAAAATAGACACTTTTTAGATAGATAAGCAATCATGTATGCATCGGAATGGCTTAAGGGGTGAATGTTTAAAGAGACCCTTTTGAAACTGGAGCTAAACTGGTTGACTGACCAGCTATGTTGATATTAGTTTAAAACCAAGAATTTTTTATGGAAGACAGGTGGAATGTAGTTGGCCTAAAGCCCCTGTTTAGCACACTTTATTCCAGAACATTGCTCCAGGTCTCAAAAGACACCTTGCAGCTAAAGTGCCAATAGGCGACCATGCATCTTATATGACATAAAGGGACATTACAAAGGGTTCCATAAATGATCAAAAAAGTGCAACATGGATTGCATATTTCAGGTGCAAAAGTTGTCATTGCACATTGGGAGATCATCTGTTTTACAAGTTACTTCAACATGGAAGTGTCGTGCAAAGTGTTTGATCATGTATGGGACCACCTAGAAAATAATGAATATCGGTTTCCTACCTTCGATGGTGTTCTGTTCCAAACGGTGACAGAATGGCCAGAATTGAGAAGATTTTTGACGATGCCCTTGCCCATGATTCCAAGGCCCAAGAAACCAAACTTAAGACACGAAGGCTTGATGTTTTTCTTCTTGAGGATGTCTGACACTTCTTCCACGTCGAGTGGGGGAGTGATCTGTCATGTTAGAGAAAATAGTTGTTTAAGCTAGCAATAACTAAACTTTTATCATACAATAAGTTTGATGAGATGTGGTGTTATATAAATTCCTTAGTGCAAGTCATAGATATGAAATAAAAATAGACAGAATGTTTTAACATACCTCCCAAAAATATCAAACGAATCATCCAAACTTTGGAAACTGAGTAATACAGTTAACATATTTAGATTGCTCACGATATAGATTTTATGCAATTTTTTTTTAGTTTTCTTGATTAATTATATATAATATCTGCCATTATTGTGTATTAATATAATGGACTTAATTATGAAAAATTAACCTTGTTGCACTTCAATAATCTATTAATATAAATATATAATTTATGCAAAATTTGCTTACTTTCATGTTGCTTCCGTTAAAGCCATGCTAATTTATGTTTAAATCTTATCGTGTAATTACCATGGCTAATGACATGCTAATTTTGATTTTATTCCTCAAGCATCGAGGCAAGTTAAGTAACTAAAGGAAGGCGTTTAAAAGAATATTGGGCAGAAGAGCAGAAGGAAAACAAAAAAGGATGGATGAGAACAGGCATAGTCCTAACATCATAGAAGAGCAAGACAGCCAAGTTAGGACACTTCATGCCTGGAATTTTGATATGGACCTTTCCCTGCAATTAACAATGCCATAACCTCTGCGTATACTTACAGGTCGTGAGACAAACGAAGATCGCATGATGATGTTCTCGGTGGCTTTCCTGGGGGTGTTGTGGTTGGTTGTCGGAGTCGACGAACTGGAGGGTGAAGCAGAGCCCTGTGAGGTGAACGTGGGGGCTGTGGTGGTGACAGTGGGAGCGGAATTCGTGGACGAGCCCTTTTTGGTTGTTGTCGAGCTTTTGTCATTGTGACTGCTTGTGCCGCTGCTCTCTTTTTCTGCCGCCTTCAGCCGCTTGTTGCTCACCGAGCTGGTGGTGCTGCTCTCCGAAGAGGTTCGCTTAACTGCAGCAGGCCTAGAGGACACATCCTGAGGGTAAGCAAATTCACCGCAATTAGTATTCACTGGCAACTATCGGTAAATACATATGCAATGTATTTACCAGAATCTTACAGAATGAATTAAATGGTAAAATAACAAATGGCTGAAGACATTATCATAATTGGAGGATGAGACCATGTCATTGCATCTTCAAAATTGCCACACAAAAAATCAGTAGAAGACATTCTTATGTCAACAAAAGAAGCTGGATAAGGAGGTGCTTGTCCGAGTTTCCCAAGGGTCAATATGGCGACCAAAGAGACTTCATACTAGCAATGAATGGCATCTAAACCTCCATTGCAGACATCTAAACTTCGAAACCAGAAACAAACAGTCAGAGCTGCAACTTTTAATTTTCTAGCTAGTATCATGACTGATTGTCTTCAATACTGATATGGTCGTCTGCTTATCCGCCATCTTGAATCTGACAGCTCAACAGAAACCTCTTTTATTCTAGTACCGTTCAGAAATTTATAGAATGTTTTGGTTTTATTTTTTAACTTGTACTGAATTTTACATTTATTACCTTTTTTACTTTTTCCTTCTTGATGGTCTCGTTTTGCTCCTTCTCTTTGGGCTTTCCAGGCACAGAATTCATTTCTGCACTAGGCGGGCTCAACATTTGCTGAAAAAAGAGAAAAAACAACAAAAGCTTTTCAAGATATTCTTTTAAATCCAAAACTTGTAAGTTGCCAGAGAACATTCTAAAACCAAAGGAAGGAAGGAAGAAGCAGTACAGGTTGGTTTGACACAAAAATCTTATTTTCTAGTCAAATGGCAAGATCTGCATCAGATATACAAACGTCCAGTTTATGATAGAACTAACTACGTAAGCCTACAACAACGACAAGTGGCACACAAAACACTCAGATTTGATCACAAATATATATCACAAAGTTGAACTGCACATTTCAGTCGTATAACAGTCGAATTACCAACAACTAGCATGGGTATCGTATCGTAACTGGCTCCAGAAGCTGGAGAAAATGATTTAGGAAATTTCTTCATCGAGATTTGGTACAAGATTTCGAATAAGACAATCAGTTAAAGTGCACTGGAAGGACCTGTGAATCGCATTGACCGCCATCTTGAAATTTAATATGCCGCCCTCACGACTAACTTTTTAAAGCTCCGGCAAGGTTTTATCGGCATTTTGCTTGTTGTGAGATTAAAGGGACACGGTCAACTTTTTATAGTTAATTCAGTCTTCTTAGGACTGACTGAAGAACTAGATTCTAAAGCAGTTTAGTCTTATATCTTTCGTCGTTTGTAACTAACTGTACAGTTAAACAGTGTAATGTATGCCACAGATAGCTGCTGCGAGTAACATTTGGCTTGCAGGGTCGAGGCATTATTGAATTTTGGGTGTTATTAAGGAAATTTAAGACAAAAAAAAGCTAAACTTGAAATCAAGTTTCCAGGGACCAAAACTTCTAGTTTTGTTAATGGTCAGCGTAAAAACTGTTAGAACATCTTGCCAAACCGAAACGATAACTGTCAGCAGACTTGCCAGTTGACCGCCCTTTTTTTTTTTTTGCAAAACTCGTAAAACATACTTGCGACTTCGGTAGGAATGGTTGACGAGAGTAATCTTTGTGGGGCACGCTACGGCTACTGGACCCATTGGGAAATATGGTGGCGATTTCCTCACCGATGCTCGGCAGATCGGACGTCTTGATAGGCACCTACAATGGGTTTAGGCACATTGTCAGTTCCCCGCCGTATTGCGAGCATCAAACATTGGCAAGTGCTACTATTTCAGCCCAAAGGTCCTTAACATTCGAGACGGTTTTGGCCTCGAGAATAAAAACGTTTAGGGAGAATGCTGCATTCAAACCCGGTAATCATATTTGTGGTCAATCTGGACAACCCGAAAAGGTCAAGAAAAAAAAGCAAGTGGATACACTCCACAAACTATATCATTGTTTTATGCCAAAATATTTCAAGTATGAGATATGCCCCATCTATTGATTCTTGTTAATTTCAGTGGACAAGAACAGCTTTTTGAGATTCCCAAGAGCAATAGACACTATCACACTATGAATGCGACTAACTAGGCATTACAAAGAATAAAGCATTTTCAGACATGGCTAGCGCTGTAACGTGCTTAAAGTACAGAACAGCTCAACAGCACACACAGAGGACAGAAAAATAATGGAAGCACTTTGTATAGCTGCACATTTGCATTAATTGGCTTTGGACCACACTTTTGCCTTCAATACAACCACGTTTTTTTTTTGTTTTGTTTTTGGAATGGACTCGTAAACGTTTCGACAGTCTCCAGCGAAATTTCATACAGTTCATCACAAAAATATCGTCGTTACCCATTCTCCCAATTTCTTTCAGACTTCCACTTAACACACTAATGCAACAACACCAGCTCTACAGTTTGTAAATAAACAGAAGGACACTGAGTTCTTTCAATGAACTTAACAGAAATACAATCTATTCCTAAACTGCTTAGTGTTGTTCCAATCATTTGTCCACCTCAAAAGAGCATGAATTTTGATTCAAAAGCAAAGTGCTATTTTCTAATTTAAGATTTCATAAGCATAAAAAGGCAATTTAAAAAAAAATGTAAGAAAGATATGGAATGGATCATTCTACTCTATATGCAGCTGTATAAAAATAAACCAATGGATGTTCACATTTACTTTTCAAAATAAAATTTCAGACACCCATACTATCTTTCAAACCGGAGTACACTAAATGAAATTTTAAAATTTTAGAGAGAAAACTTTAAATTTCTGTTTGTGAACAAGTATTAAGCATAAATAATTCAAATTAAATATATAATTATTTTTGTTATTTTACCTTCATTTAGTTACTATACTGATTAAAACTTAAAAGATCAAATTAATTAATCAAACTGATACATTTCCACACGTTTCTTAGGAAGCGCTTGGTGAATACTTAAGGAAGGCACTTTTTCTGGAAAATTATCTACAACTTGAATTGCTGCACTGGTAATCAAACTAATTAAATAATTGTTGTTTCGTCATTTATTTCTGTTAAACGTTAATGTAATATAAAAATTTAGCATTTTGGCATCACCACTTCAATAAATCATTTTATATGTACCTCGACGCCTAAATGCATTTCCGTTATGAACAGTCTGCAAAAACGTTTGCCAAGCCTTGTCTTAGGTCAAAGTGTAATTAACCAAAACTTTCACTACTCATTCCTGTGGCTTTTGTCAAATTGAAGGAATGTGTAGTTTGCTTCCGTTATGCGTTAATGTTTTCCACAAACTCGTTATACTAACAGCCGTGATAGGCAAATCCTCACGTAATAAAAGGCAAACGTGAAACTGTTTTCTTGACTAACGACAATGTGTATATTTAAATAAACACTTGTGGTGTGAAATGCCATTAAAAACGAAGGTTAATGGGATGAGTTTATATAACAGCCTTATTCAACACACAACGAAACTTATCAAACACTTTAAAGATGGACATACTGATGTGTTGATTACACATTAAATTGCAGAACTTGGCAACTATAACAGGCGTTAACAATTAACAGAATTCCGATCAAATTCCTAACCTAACATGCATGAATTGTGACAACTTCTAACCGAAAATTTGTTTGCATTTCTAAAACTTCTCACCACAAGATTTGTTATTATTTTTTTTTTTTGAAATCCAAATTTTTTTTCAGCAGAACTTATAAAGATTGCATCAGACATTTAAACAAAGGTAGGAATTACATGTTACTATGGAAAGCAACATTTGATGTACCCAAACAAAAGTTTAAAAATGTATTGTTATAATAAATAACTTGCCAAACTTCTTTCAAAAAAAAAAAAAAAATTTAACCCATTTTTATACTTAAATGAGCAAATATTTAAAAAAGTTGTCTTAATTTCCAAGTGGAATGATATATGCAAGTTACACAAACAAAAGCTCCTTGGACTCCTTAGTAACTAAGAGATTAATGATAAACAAGGAATTTTTAATTGTTTAAAATTCACACATAAAAATTCATTGTTTACCATTTTAATCTCTTAAAGTCATGCATGAATATTACTTTTTTATGGATTTAAGGATTTCATGAAAAATGTAACAAGAAAAATGAATTTTCGATTTTTGCCACGGGACAAGAGAATTTCCTGAGTTTAATGAGTTTGCTTTGGAAAAACGTGACCGTCTGACGGTATGTATCTTAAGTATGATAAATTAACCAACTGAGCTAAGCATTCCACTGGAACCAGCTCAATGAACCTGCAAAGCTTTGATAACCAGTACGAAAAATAAAAAAACTTTCTGACTAACCTCTGGCTTGTTGCTGATGTAGTCCTCGATGGCCTCCAGTGCTTCCTTGAACATCACAGATTTGCCTTGCTTCATGAATTGATCTTTGTGACTCTCGTACGGTTTTATGTAATCCTCGAGAATCCAAGCACTGATAAATGAAAAAAATAAGATAAAGTTGAATGGCGGAGAAAAACTATATATAATGGCACGATTTCAACCAAAGCAAGTTAACCGTAGAGTAGACCAACAAACATCATCTTTAATTGCAAACGAGAAAAAAAATCGCACCGACAAACAATCTTCATGGAGCTGAATTGACATATGCAACGACTTTTTACACCTTCCGATCATTAATAATTAATTCTAAGCAAACACGTGCCTAGGAAGGGTCAACGAGGGTCGACATTCCAAGAGACAGTGGGCAAAGAAAGGCATGTGACACCAGCAAGCAAGTTTATCCCAAAAGTGTCTTTCAACTACCCAATAAACTAACTGAACGGCATGAGCGCGCATGCGTGGTTATTCCCTTCCCGCCTCTAACGTTAAGGCGTTGGCTGGCTCAATCTCTCTATTGTCAAAAAGTAACTATCTGCAAATTTAAATCTTCAAAAAATTCTACATCTTAAATGAAATGAATGAAACATAAATTTTCAAAATAGTATGAGCAGAAAGCAGTCACGTTAAATATAATAATTATTTTAGGTTCATTAACAAAATACGTCCAATTTGCTTTTTTTTCTCTTTAATTATGCCTTTACTTAATTTAAAATATCAGTGAACCTAGAATGGAATGAAGAATATAATTGTTGAAACTGAGGTTATTTTCAAGTATTATGGCCAATTTACCACTCTTGCAAACCAAGGGAATCAACTCTAAGGATTTGTGACGACTATAATGTCTATAAAATCTTTAGAACGCTTGTACTATTTGGTAAAAAAGCAGAAATTTTGACTAAAGACATTTCTCAAGATAAAATCGCGTAAAAATTCGCACATTACAATATTTGATCGATTTACCAACCTGCTTTAACAATCTTTAAAGTTAATGTGAATTGCGACCATTCACTCAGTACGCCACTCATGGGCACACACAATAGATTTAATGACCAATCAAACTGCAATTATTTAACAATTTTAACTGTTATCTAATTCTTGGGGGTTTATTTTCAATTTACACAATACCTGTCTATGATAATGATAGCTTTCTCTGATACCAATTCCACACTGTCAATTTTAGATTAACTTATCATGATGGCAATCGACAGGACATGACAATATGCTAATAATTAGCTGTTCATTAATTCCGGATCTCGAATAAATAAATCGTTATTAACGCGTCATTAACTCTTTCAAATGTGCAATGTATCAAGGGTATCTCACCACGTGACCAATTCTCTTTCTGTTTTTTGCGCTGGGAAACGTCAAGTCCAAATGCTTCGAATTTAATTTTTTCCCTTTGCTGATATACCATTGAAATAAAGTTTGTATCCTAATTGACGGATTGTGTGGTTGTGAATAACCGTAAAGACACTGTGCTAATTGGCCAGTATGGAGACTTCAAGGACCTCTTAAGGCCATGATAGTAACGTAAATTATCGACTTTGGTAAAGATGAGGCAAATTTTGAAGGCAAATATTTGAAATAAATAGAGAAATTTAGCCACCCAACGTGAGCATACGACCTTTATACTGATCTTGCATGGAACTTTCAGGAAGGGTGGAGCAATGATTTGAGCTGCCAATGAACTAACTGAACGTCATGAGCATTTTTCAAACGATTTTATGCAAATTCGTTTTTAGTTCCAATCAATGCTCCTCCTTTCCCGAAAGTTCCATGCAAGATCAGTATACAGGTCGTATGCTCACGTTGGTGGCTAAGGCCCATACCACAGTTGCTCAACAAACTGCAGCTCAAGCTTTGTCTCGTGTAAGCTGCATCTCAAGCCTAAGCTTAAGTTTGCTAAAGCTTGAGATGACACACATTGACCCCCATACCACAGTTGCTCAAATCGCATGATCTTGAGACCGAGTTGCGTCTTAAGTCCCAGATGCATACCACAGCTGCACAGAAGATTGCTCATGATAACCAAATGTGTGTCATCTCAAGCTTGAGCTAAAGCTTGAGATGACATACATTTGGCTTTATTGAGTTTCGTCTTGGCAATTTTTCTGTGCAGTTGTGGTATGCATCTGGGACTTGAGGCGCAGTTCAGTCCCAAGCTCATGCGATTTGAGCAACTGTGATACAGGGGTTAGTGCTTCTCTCACTCAGCTCTAGCCCCCACACCACAGTTGCTCAAATCACATGAGCTTGAGTCCGAGGTGCGTCTAAAGTCCCAGATGCATACCACAACTGCATAGAAAAATTACCAAGACGAGCTTAAGACAGCCAAATGTGTGCCATCAAGGATTAGCTTAAGCTTGGGATGCAGCTGAGACGAGTCAAAGCTTCAGCTGCAGTTTGGTGAGCAATTGTGGTACAGCATAGATCTTTTGACTTACAACTACAGTTTGAATATGACAAATGAAGAAAAGTTTTTAAATATGTACAGTACATATATAGTCATGTATCGAATGCACAATAAATTTGGATTTTAAATTAAAGAACAATCAGATTTCGTTTTTGTTTTTATAAGTCTCATATTAGAATCTCAACAGCAGACATGATATTATTACGCAGAGTTCACTGCATGCCAACATCTTTTAAACGTGATGGGGGGAGGAAAAGTTTTATTACGATTATTAAAGAAAACGATTGCTTAGATTAAAGGGTAACATAATTATGGTGCAGGGCGTGTTTACATTCTGTAACTAAATGTGAAAAATGCCATCCATTTGAAAACTTTGTTTACTTTTCTCGATAAAACCATTTAGCGGTGCAGTTCAAGCATATACAAGGTGGTTTAAGAATTCAAATGTTGGACGTAAAACGTCTGTCTAAACTAAACAATAAACGGTAGCATGAAAATTACAGTTAGAGAAAAGGATGCCAAATATTTTGGAGTTAATTTAGAAAGTTAGAAACTTTGCAGGCAATACATACTCATGGCACTGTTGGGCATACCACGAGTTAACCATAACCAGTTAGTTCACTCTTATTTTTTCCTTAGAAATTTTCTTGTTATGTCGATTTCATTATATGATCATACTATTTTCTCCTAAGAATTCTTACCACATAAAATTTCTATTTTCACAGCGATTTTATCATTGATAGACAAAACTGCAACAATAACACTACCATTATTTTAAAATGGATATTTCTGAACGATCTTTGTACGACATCGTTTTGCATGGAACTGATACGTAAACACATTCTTGCAATCTACAAACTTTTTGATATAAAGCAAATTACAGCCATTAAGCTGCGCATTCGATTTTGATAAGTCTACCAAAAACACACACTCCAGATGTCCATAGTGTACGAACAGAGTATTACTATACAGACTTTTTTTTTTAAAGTTTAAGATATATCGTATGAATTACTTTTTTCTTAAAACACAGTATTGGGAGAAGATTATAATCATATTCAAAAAGTAGTCAATCTGGCAGAACCATTTACTTATTAAAAGTAACTGAGGATAATTAAAACTTTTTGAGACTGGTTATAGTCATTAAAATTTACCATATTGCACACCCGTCGCTGAAGTTAGACCTTATACCAAAAATAATGACGTTTTCATACGTATAAAACCCAGAAATATGGACCTGTGCCAATGGGCCCACAGGAAGGCCCCCTCAAGCCTGAGGCCCTTAAGCACACACAGCCTTTACACAACACTGGATTAGATTAATTAGTGAGATTGACTAATGATATTTCTAGAATTCCAACGACTAAATTTAAAAGAATTTATTCTTTACCGCCTATGTTAACCAACTCTTATGTACAACTTGGGGAGCTTTATGAGGTACTACGAGCTCGACGAGGATATTTCTTAAACTAAATTTTACATAGAACTTGACACAAAAAATGTCAGCATTTGAATACATCATTTTTAGTCATTTTTCCAGAAGCATTGGAAAATGAGCGTCGCAGGACTAGTTTTTCTGCCAATCCAGCTAATTAATCTTTTGACTTGATCTTTCTTTTTCACTGTTATTCATAAAAACTGTAGCAGAATCTACCTAGCTACAGTTTTAGCCTTTGAGCAACTGAGAGAAGCAACTTTTTCTGGATTTCAAAATGTTATTTCCTCACATTGGATGTAATGCTCAAACATTTCTAGCAGCTCCAGCAACAAGTGAGAATGTTGGCATCAGTTGTTTCTTAGTTTCATTCAAATTGCTCTTTTCGAACATACACGAGTCAGCTTTAACTGCATTTGGTACAGACTTTGACACACAAAACATATGGAAACTAACTAGAAAGCGAGTTACTTACTAATTATCTGTCCCAAAGAAGAATACACACTGCATTGGCTTTTTGTAGTTGGGCCGTTTCACGTCCTTGGTGGGATTCACAATCTGCAGATGGAAAGATACGTTATTAGAATTTTATCACACACAAGCGACTTATGCTACATGAGACCCACAAATCCAATATTAATTAAACAACAGACCAGGTGTTTATTTTAACTAAGGGCACAATAACATGTTGCAATTGGTAATGGTACTTGACGCTAAAAAAACTATCGGTTGAACAGTTACAACCACCTCAAGCAGCTGACCTCATGCTATAAATATCAAGACGTTGTAAACCCAGAGCACCCGGCATAAATTAGGACTGTTTAATTGGCCAATTGAAAAAAAGCAGGTTGGAATTATAAGACCAGACTGCGAGCCTAAAACACTAAAAAGGCTAACATTGCAGATCAGACGTTCTCAAACTTGTTTGGACTCTGGACCCTCCTGCTTTCACACAATTTACTGAAGACAACCAAGAAGTGATGTGCGAGTTATTTTTACCAATATTGCCATATCAGAAATTATAATTTATTTTAAAAAACAAGTATTAACAAGGAACTGTGTTCGAGCACAATATACAAACTGCACATTTACAGACATCCTGGTGCAAACCAGGAAGAAAAGAACTAGGAATTAGTTGTTTTTCTAAAAGTAAGTCATCTTATTTGTGTTCCGAAAACTTTCACTGAGATCTCTGCACACAGTTATGCTTGTGTTTTACGCAGAGTTGTGGCACAAGTAACACAACCGGTATTTTCAGTTAAATTGTATTCAATTTCCCTTAGAAACAACTAAGTTGATGTGATTCTTTTTTCAAGTGACCCTTGGCATTCAAATTCAATTACAAATATTGATTCAGATTTCAATGGTCAGCGTAGAAATACCATAAGGTATTTAAAAGTAGCCATTGAAAAAACAACTCACACAAACATGACTACTTATCATATTCGGGTAATTCTTTAATGGTGTATTAAATTCTATTTTACATGCAGGTACACAAGACAAGCAACTAACAAATATGTTCAGAATTTCTTAAGAATTCCATATAAAACAACCCCCAACCTTGTAAACGAACATTTTGCCTTTGACCACATGTTATATCTCAATTAGTTTTTTTAATTTAAATTTAAATAAAACTTCAAAAGAAGGCAAGGAACGGCGGAGGTACATTCAGAAATGTCATCTCTTCTTCAATACAATTTGGTCACAATAAGTACATTATATCAGTTTTCCAATTGTAGATTTTAATATGATTATATAGTTATAAACAAACTGGAAATGTAAAATCTGTTGTTTGTTTTGCTGCTTTGTTTAGATTACTTAATAACACCCACGACAGTAGCAAAATGCAGGTCAGGAAAAGGAGACGAGGAAATAGGAAGAATTGACAGAGGGAGGAGCAAGGTCATGGCCGATTTTTAGAGGAACTACCCCTACATTTGCCTAAAAGTACTTGTTGAAAACCAGTCAGGATAGCAAAGTCGAACTCTGGTCTTCCAATATTATGGATGGCAATATTTATGAAAAAATTATTTGTAAACCGCTAAATAAATAAGCGTAAATGTGATATTTATAAATCTGGTGGGAATTAACACACGTGTATTCTTTATATCAGGAAATTCTATATTTTATCATTGCAGATTGCTCAAGACTATTTTTAAGATAACTTTAAAATTCAAAAATGGCGCCAAGCAAGGTTCATCTACAATTCTACACTTATTAAGAAAGTATTTTTAAAGAAATATTTTTGACTATTCCCAAAGCCAGTTAGAAATGATGGTAAAAAATGGTAAATTCAACAAAATTAGATTTTCATAAATGAGTCATTTTTTTAAAACTGTAGACAAGGTGCAGAGTTTTTAACGCCCTCATTAAATGTTTTCTTTATTTATACGACATTCAAGATTTATTGACAATGCGTTGGTCAGGGTAAACAAGGAGGAAATGAGCAGTTTTTAGATGAAACTACACATCCATAGTAAATTTTCAGAGAAAGTAACTTGACACTTCCCTGATAGTAACTGTAAAACTGCTTAAACCAAAATCACGATAGCTAGTCTATATTGCTCTTCAAACATGTGCCCCAGCTTATTTAGAGATGCAGTATAATAAAATGGTGTTCCACAATCCACTCCAAATGAAGCGTTGTTTTTAATTTAACTAATATGAAGCAGTAACTGATCAGTTTGACCACAGTTATCTAGTACTTATGCTAAAACAACTGGATTTTTAATAGTGGTTCCATAGAAACTGTATATAATTAAAACAGAAAGTTTACCTCATTTGTGTAATTAATTTTGACAGACATGGCTTATTTTTAATTTGAATCATCAGGGTTTGAATATATTAATTTCAAATTCAAAATTGGCGCCAAACGAGTAACACTTGGAGGTTAACTACACCCTAGCTTGCCTAAGCTAATTTCTAGCCTCAGTGCAGGTAAGATGTACTTCCCCACAGTGGACACGTGCAGACAAGCTGCCATGTGGATAAAAACTGGCAGGTTAAAACTTTAAGCACAAGTCAAACTCAAGAGTTTTTCAACCATTTGGTGGCATTTTGAGGATGAGGATCAAATAAGTAATAATTTCAAAACACTTTTGAAAACCATATTCCTTATACTAATTTTAAACATAAAGCATTGGCATAGCATATATTATAATGCTTCATTAGTGAGAAGACTTACTGACAGATTCGAGCAGATAAACAAAAAATCTTAGGAGATAACATCTCTTTTTACAAAACTGATTGGCGTAGTGTACCATGACAATTCTTGTTCATTGTGCAATGAGTCGACAAAGGTTGAAAAACACATGTCTAGCTCAACAGGTCACGAAATAGTGAAAAAGTCAGACATTATTCGGGTAATTTCTTTTTTAAAAAAAGGGAGACTTAATTCTATAAACAATCGTCTTTGTGGGAAAACCAGGCTATTTCACCAGGAAGGCATCCCACAGAAAGCCCGTTTAGCCAGGCTTTTGCAACCGTCGTTTAACATACCAAGTTTTTGAATTCCTAAACAGCTAGATATGTAACTGCCAATTTCCAGCATGCCACATGATAGTTTTTAACACAAAATTTCGACAAAACACGTTATTCATAAAGTAATGGCGCCTTCCACTTTAAAACCTGCGAGGTTGACGTCCACACATTTCCTGCTTACGTTCGATTTTACCGCCAACATTTTGGCGCTCTGAAAGCCATAGAAAAACGGCGTTTTTCATCGGATTTTCGAGCCTAGGGGCGACTCTGACGGTTGCAAAACGTGGCCTGGAGCTAGGAGACACGGTTTTGGTTCATCTTTATCAGGCCCTACGTTTGAATTTGGCGTTTCTGTGGCAGCGGCCAAATAGGCTTAACCGGGGTTTGAGGGAGGAGCATGCGAAGCAAGGAGGGAAATGAAACAAAGCCGTTGCACTAACCTTGGCCGGCCAGGGTGAAAATCCCTTCATTTTAGCCCTGCAATTACACGGAAAACAGATTGAACAGTGGCATTAATGCAAGTGGAAAACGATAAAAAAAATGTTTTGAAGCCGAACGTGGGCCGTTTTCTTACCAAACTAAATCCCCGACGCTGAAACTATCGGTCGCCATGTTGGAAACTAGAGACGAAAGCAGAACCGATGGCGAGCCGCTCTCTCGTACAACGCTAATGAAGCACAAGGCGGATCGACGGCCGCCGTTCGAGCCAGAGCGGCCGCCGAGTGACGCTACGCGACGGACGGGCTAGCAACGTGCGAATAGCGCTTAAAAACAACACAAGAAGCTAAAGCGCTTCATACCACGGACTGCGTCCACAAGACTCATGCGGCGAGGGTCGCCCGTAAAGATACTCGATTTTACATACAGGGTGTCCATGCTCTACTTTTGATTAGGATGATTACCAGTAAACGTCATATTAAAATAATCCACTTTCATAATAAGTTAGCAGGGTGTTCAGTTGCCTGGAAAATTGGGAAATATACTTGAATTTGTATCAAATCGAAAAAGTAAGGAATTATAATTGAAATTCGTGTAAACACAAATTTATGGTGAAATTTCTTGTCCGCGTCAGCAAATTTCTGTTAATCAGAAAACTTTGATGTAAAAATGAAACAAAAAATTGTGTTCAAACTCTTGAAAAACGTTCAGACTATTTGAAAAAATATGGTGGTAATTGGTCGTGGGAGTAAGTCCTTGAAAGTGTAAGGGATAAGCCTTTAAATTTTCGAAATATGCTTGAATTGTTTCCAACAAATTTAGTGGACATCCTGGTTAGGCAAACAAATATTGTTCGGGATTCTAAAGTTCACTTCTGGAAGAAGAAAATCCAAACGCATTTAACAACCAAACTTGTATTTTAAAACACCATAAAACATTAAAACGCATTACATAACGAAGATTGGGAAAAAGCAACAGCGAAACTACTTGGCTTTTTTCTCATCATCTACATCAGTAACATCTGCAGTGTGAGTGCCTGATGGAAGAATCCAAGTACATTTTCTTGCTTTCGGCTTCTTTTCTTTCTTCTTTTTCTTCTTTTTCTGAAAAAAGTAAATAAATAAAATAAAATGGAAAACAAAAATGATCATAAGGAAATTACATTTGAAACATAAGAGAGATTACGCCAGCCAACGCCTTAACGTTAACCTTAGAGGCGGTAAGGGAAGAGGCACGCTTGCGCACTCATGACGTTCAGTTAGTTCATTGGGTAGTTCAGTCCGTGGCTCCTCTCTTCCCGCCTCTAACGTTAAAGTTAACGTTAAGGCGTTGGCTGGCTCAATCTCTC
>JAUJYV010000478.1:0-40292 GCA_033995625.1 Ophyiulus pilosus | reverse complement strand
TTCTTGACAATTTGGCCCTAATAAATGGCTGCCCAGATTAACCAGTGTCCAGATAAAGCGGAATCGACTGTATTTATAACATCGCTATCTTTCAATAATAATTCAGATATTTTCTTGATTTATTGAGTGATGTTGGCTTCCACCATCTCGTCATTCGAGCTTTGTCTTAAATTAAGTAATAAGAATATCAAATTAATAAATTGATAAATAATGAAAAAACAAAATATTTGCAATGGACCTTACCTTGCTTCCATATTTTGTTTGGTTTTTAGGCTACTTTTTTAGGCTCAACAGCTTCAATTGAAAATAGTAAAGAAATTTTGTTTGTAATTGCTGGAACTCCAGTACGTGACTTGTAGCAGCGCAAAACAAACACTGCAATATAAATGCAGTTATTAAATTTAATAAGATAATTAATTTTCGTGTATTTTATTAATTTACAAATATTTGTAAGTTTTAGATATAATTGATCACATTCTTTATTTCATCAGAAATACCTTGGTTGCCCCGTTGACCATTTGTAGATCTGTTGCATAAATCATGTGTGGAATTGAAGCTTTTAAGCAACTCTAAAACCATTTTTCTAGGGGTTTTTTGCATTGTACTGCCAACAATATTGCCACAGCATTTTCTTCTTCTCCTTTCCAAGCTCCTATATAGCTCAACCTGTGTGTAATTAAAATCTAAAATAAAAGTATATAATTACTAAATATAAGGGAAAAAAATAAGATAAATAAAAGATTTAAAAACTGTTTAAAATATAACTACCCATATATGTAGTTTTAATTGTAGAACATCAATAGCTGGATGTGAGGCACGTACATCTTAATTGTGTGACATCTAAAGACAAAAATGTAAATGAGTTTTTAAAAAAAAATGAATACACATTTTATAAAAAAGAGCAAATTTTTTAATTTGCTTACCTTTTATGTTCTACATCCTTTTTTAAATTTAATTATATCTTCCAAAACATATATTCCTTCTGCTTTCCATCTGAACTCCATCTGAATTAAAATATAAAGTAAAAAGTATATAGTTACTAAATTTAAGGAATTAAAATATAAGATAAAATAAAAAGAATTTAAAAACTTTAAAAATAGTATGACCCATACCTGTATTTTTAATTGTAGATCATCAATAGATGGATGTGAGGCATCTGAATTGTCTGAAAATATCAAATATGGCTATAAAGTATATGGGCGATACTATATAGCATGTATGTAATTTTTCAACTAGTTATGCCTTGAAAAACGCACTTGCCCTAAGTTACCCCACATGATGGGGTACCTTTGGGTTAAATTCAAGGGAACATCCCATATATCACATGGCACTGCAGCATTCACCTCTTTGAAAGTCCAAAGCTCGTGTCATTCAGTACTTCATTGGTATTTGCTTTCAACTTAGTTGATGAGCAAGAAATAAACTTACCAAATGATTCACTAAACAACTTCAAACTTCCAAATTTCAGTGGCCAAGACATTGTTGGCACCTGTCAAAAGGTGTACACCAGATGCACCTACAAAGTGGTGCCATCTATTGAATGAATACTAAACACCTTAGTTTTGCTGCCATCTAGTGACAAAATTATAAACCTCCTAAGAAAACGCGGGAAAATTGCACTCCCATGAACAAAAGTGAGGATAGACGCAGAGTGGCACACTAACGCGCATTGGCCAAGTCTGGCCCTCCGTTTGAAAGGAGTCACAACATCTAATCTAATTTAAAATGACCTGGATATTTCAGGCAGGATAAAACCCTGGTTACATTAGTTGGCGTTATTTCAATTCATATAATTCCTGCCTGATGTGATGTCAAGATAATTAGCAGGCTCAAATTTATATAAGAAATAAATACATAATTGGAAAAGCAGCACAATTAATTATTTTGCAAAATAAATGTATATTAAACTAAGCGCATATGCATTGTGGGCCTCAGTCCACCTGGCAATTGGGATTATAGTTTTTGGTAATTTATTATAGATGTGAAGAGAGGAAGAAGCACGGTCGCGACCGATTTTTAGAGGAACTATCATGTATATTAAAAGCTGTTATTAAGCTACTACCAAGTCATTAACATTTGTAACATATTGTCTAATGTTTAAAGGGGTAACTTGCGATTAGGCAAGCATCCATCAGGAGATCTGTTTGAATGAAATAATCCAATCTAATGTAAGGATATTCTACGACATTTTTTGCATATAATGCTGGAAAGCCATATTTTAAGTAAATTCAGAGATACAAATTATTGACACATGTGAAATTGATTAGGAAATAGAAATACTCTGCGAAATTATTTGTGAATTTGATTGAAGTAACAAATTTATGATTATGAAAATGTAAAAATTTGTAAACAATTTTGACCGATTTGAGAAAATTTGAAAAAATTAAAATGTAACTTCCATGATTTACTTATTTTTTTCCTGAAATATTTTTAAAAACTTGAAGAAATAGTAGCTACCATATTTTATAGAAAACTTAGAAAATGCTTGTAAAACTTGCGACATTAGTGGATGCTTAATATTATAGAAAACACTGTTTTTTTAAGATATGTTTATGTCTTAAAAATTACGCCTAAATTGTTGGTAAATTGTATCGAAAAAATTATTTGTGGAGATTTTTCAAAAAAAATATTAGCCTTCAGCATATCATTCTCCATCACAACTGTCTACAAAATTCAGAATGTGTTATTAAATCATGATTTATAGAAAAGTATAACAAATAATTTCATACAGGTGGAATTGATACTGTGATAAAGTAATTGTATGAACATTGCTAAAATTCAGCTTGTGTTTAAAAATATCCATGAAATACTAGACAGATTGAATATCTTATTGAATGTATAATTGAATACATTATCAAGAATTAGACATATGCATTAGCAATTTCTGGTGAAGATTTCAAGATTTTGCATCAGTTCTAAACAAGAACAGTTTCCAAAATGATAACAATATTTTTTTGTTTGTTTCTAGTGTAGTTTTCTTTTTTTTTGTGTGGTGATGTTGAGAGTCTGACACATGTCTAGACTTTGTCAAACAACCCCAGAAAAAAAACATGTAATGGTTGTAGATGTTTATGGGCCTCGTCCTTGAGGTTTAGGTAAAGACCGTTTAGCTGTACAAAAAAAATGCCATCAGTGAAAATACTCTTGTTTTTCAATATTTGGTTGCCTCTGGCACCCAAGGGGTTCTTTCGTGAGAAATTTAAACCCTGTGACCTCTTCAGATCAGTCAACAAATCAGTTGACAGATTTAAACTTTACCTAAGCAAGTTTATCAGCTAGAAAACAAGAAGTACAGTGGGAGTCAGACAGGAAATCTATAGTTGTATATCTATAGTCGAAATTTCGTTGTTTTTATATCTATAGTCGAAATGTCGAGTGTTTCACGAAAAAGAGATCCTGCACATGTGTCAAAGAGTTATTTTCGAAGTTTTTCGTATATGTATAGTGGGCTAATACCTAGATTAGACAGTGTTAAAATATGTCATCCACCAAACATTCCTTCAAAGTATTTGTAAAGAAATTCCAAGTATCTGGGGATGTTTAATACCCTGTATAATAGGTGCGACTAATTTCAGTTCTTGATCATAAATTTTGGCGACTAGATTTGTTCTTATGTATAATTAGAAAGCAAAAATGACACTAAGACCATCCGGGAGATTAGCGAAGGTTTTGGGGCTGAAATTTCCACTGGCACTTTTGTTCCCCACGTGTTTTTCCAATCCACCAACACGCCCATCTTGAACTTTTAACCTCCAAAGCTGTTAAAACGAAATTCAGCTTTATCTGGGAAGGAATCCCAAATTCGTACCTCCTAAATGCAGTACTAGCTGGCATCCTCGGAACACACTTATCGGTTAGCCTCAATATATAATGATATAGATATATTCTACAGATGTATATTTTATGTGTGCATTGTACAACATAAAATAATAAGTTGCTCACTCGATCATCTGAAATGAAGCAGATCACCTAGAATTCCAAAATTGGACAAAATGCTCATATCCATCCAATTAAGAGAAGCTCTGTGAATGTACATTTCTTAAATGCAAAAATCTCCTGCCCATCGTGCTAATTTTTTTTTTTTTTAGTATTCCTCAAACTACTAAGTGCCACTTTCTAAGAAGTGGCACGACTAATTGGTGACACTAAATCTATATTCTTTAAATGTACTATATCTTGAAGGTATACACTACAGGTACAATGAGATTATCTTAGCGTGGTTACTTTAATTGGTTGGTTGGTTGGTTAAAATTGAGAGGCTCAAAGACAACTATGGCCATAGAGAGCCATATGGCCAATGTCGGGGATATATCCCCAAATCCAATATAAACACAAGTCAAAAGAAAGAGTAGGACAATAAGGAGAAGAAGGAGCACGCAGTTGCGGCCGATTTTTAGAGGTACTACCACATCATTTGCCTGGAAACAACTGTGGAAAACCGTGAAAACCACCTTTCAGAGTAATATGAATTTTATTCACATTAGTTTGTCACTTTAGAGCTATAAAAATATGTAACTTTGACATTACAAAAAACTTGTACATTTTAGAGATACTGTAAATATAACAATAGTACCTATCTGAATGGATTGTGTGAAGTGAAATAGTATGCCATTTTCTAAACCAAATATTATATAATGCCCATATAAGGCATAAAGACTGCTTTATGTTTATATTTCGTATGCATGGGAAACAGACCGATATAAAACAGTTGAAAAGTTGTTCTAATTTTAAACGAGAGCCCATACAACTTTGAAGGAACCATCATGAGAATGGAAAATCCATCAGAATGATAGCTGAAATTATGCAAAGAAGTCATTTTTGTCAAAAAAAGGTAACTGTATGATTTTCACTTTGACGTTCATTTCGTGTACGGTTTTCACTTTGACATTGATTTGTTTAAATATTTCATGTTGATTTTAATTTGTTGCTTAAAATGTAAGTAAATATGCATTAAATCATCATTTCATTCCAAGTTATTTTTCTTCCTTAAATTAAGATAATTAGCTGCATACACAGCTGTTGAACGAAGGTGTATGGTTTTCATTTTGAGCCACTGTATAAGCATACATAACATTTGGTGACTTATACAATATACAGCATCATGTTTTGTAATGTTAATTTCATATACGACGTTATATATTCTGCGTTTTTTTTAAAGTCAACAGGTGATGACACGCTGTAGGCGAATTTCGTTTAAAAAACTAGGTCACTGACGTTAAATTTTTAGCCCACATTTTGCAAATTTGTCAAGAATGACACGCCGTAGGACAACTTTTAAAATTATCGGACAATGCTTTTTGAGGCTAATTAAACTCACGTGCCACGGCACACATAATATCACGGCACCATAGTTTACTTGTTATATATTCTTCTCATTTTGTAAATGAAAAATTCAAATTTTCGAACATATAATGGCACACCGTTTAAAATAAGCTGATCTATTAATCTATACAAATAAACTTCCTAATAATGTAATTTTTTAATGATAATGCATTTGTGTATGGTGTAATAAGATTTTTTACGTAAAAACAATGAATTGTTTAATTTTGAATTTCTAAAATTTTTGGAAAAAAAAAAAATCCGTATACAGTCTAAAAAAAACCTGTGCTAAAAGCTTTTAGTTAAGAAATATTGTTGTTGCGTAAAGAGGAACACAAATTTTAAAGGGGAGAAATAAGTGGTATGCTTTTGTGGGTCTATTTTAAAAAAGTGGGCCCAGACCCCATGGAGATTCTATACCTTATTCGCCCCTGGCATAAAATATTGACCTCTGCAGCATATCTTAGTTAGAAACCAGGGTCGGTTACCCTACCTATGGTTGTTGTGTGTTTTCCAGAGTTGCTATGGAATTCTGGCCATTTTTACATTAGCGTCATTCACTAATGGGGTGTTCCATAATCTAATTTCAAAGGGATTCCACAGATTAGAATTATCACTCGGATCAGCCCTCCATTTTTTCCCCTAAATTCTTAGGCAAGGTCAGTCAATCAGTCGCCCAACTTTCGCGTGGGTTACGTCAACTGTTTACAACTTTTGTTCCTGTTTCTTCAGTTGAGGTCAGCGTGTGACCCTAGACATGTGACCTACTCTAGTAGGCTATATTCAAGCCCTGCACAACACTCGCTTTCACCCCGACCGAGCGCATTGGTCAGTTGGCTGACCAGTTGTTTTGTACATTTCGGACAAAAATAAACGTCTCAGAAGCAGGGTTTTGTTTACCTCCAACGGCAGGCAGGTGGCGCGCCCCCTGGCCTTGCATAACTGCCGCGTGCCACTTCCGCATTCTGCACCCCTCGTTCCCCCCCCTCATCCCTCCGTCGATGACCCTTCGGAAAGAGAGAGCTGATGCTGCCCATTTTGCAGCCACCGTACCACGGTTCGCAACCCCCCAAAAGTGGAATTTAAGGTCAAGTTACCAAAAACTGCCCTATGGTCTGAATTACCATGAAGAGGTCATCACCGAAGGGCCCGAGCAAGGTGAAATGAGGGGCGCAAACAAACCCTTGAACAAAGGCCCCAAGCAGGGTTCAATCTTGCTGCAAACAAACAACAATAGCCAACAACGGTCATGAGCCAAAATGTGGGGGGGAAATGCGTCATGAAGTCAATAAATGTTACACAAGTCAATATCGGCAATATATAAAAGTTTTACAAATATATTTTGGTATTGTTGTTTGTTGGTGTTTAAGGGCCCAAAGGCATCCAAGGCCAGAGAGGGTCATATTTTTGTATTATGATTCAAGTTTGAAAATGTATGTTACCACGGAATGAATCGACCGCCATGAGAATCCATGGAAGAATCCATTTATCAACTTCATGCTCTTTATCAAGACTCAAACGTCACTAGAAATAAATATAAATAAAATATTGTATTGCTTATTTTCTAAAGTGAATTATTTACTTAATATGAACAGTGGAAGACAGCTTGTCCGATGACAAGTGGGGCCCCTTAAACACTAGACAACATATTAAAATGTTAATAATTGTTTCAGTACCATTAATATAAGTTTATTACACACAACATTTTATTTACTGTTTTTCTACTTATGTATTTTTTAAAAATTGTATTTAATTCTTATAGAATTAAACGATAGTCTTATAATGAATGTAGTTGTGGGTGAGCCTCCTTTATATCCTGCCAACCACAATTTGTAGAAAATGTTTAAATGTAGCAATATTAAAAAAATAATCCTATCGTATTCCACTTATTTTTTTAAAATTTGTATTTCTTATAAAAATTAAATAATAACGTCCCCTAAATTCCTTCAAAAATTGACCTCTCCCCCCACTCCCTGTCCATATGGTGTCCATTTTAGACCAGATCTTACTTGTTTGCACAAAGTTCCCTCATAATTCCCTAGGTTTTAAAAATTCAAGAACATTTGGGAGTGGGACATTTCTTCTGATGTCCCTTTCCCCTTTCACTGACCTTTAAAACTCAATCCAAAAACTTAAAAATACCATCATTAGTGACCGTCCATAATCCCGCTCCCCCTTGTCCACATGTCAGCAGATCCTACCCCCCTCTTAAGGACGTCCTTTTTGAATGGCCCATAGCTGCGAGTGGGCCCCCTTTGTATCCTGGCAACCAATATTTTTAGATCCAGTCCGCAATTCGATCTTAAGTTACGATATTGCATACTGTATATTTTGTATCCAGCAATTAATTTAGAAATAATATAAAAAGGATGACAGGAAGAATTCAAAGGATGGATACACGTCTACATTTATATTCAAAGGAAGTCAGTGTAAAAAATAGACCCTAATCAATCACAGACTTATCTGTATATCGGGGCCCTCCTGTTCCCAAGGGTATTTATGCTGGCAATGAATCGTTTTTTAGAATCCGGTCTTACCAAATTTGTGATCTTGACACCTGCCTACGCTGGACATCTTCCGTAATTCCTTCGAATGTAGAACCAGAGGAGCACACGATTTGAACTTCAAATTCTTGTCTCCCTACTCAGCGTAAAAAAGTAATAAACAAAAACAAGATAAAACAAAACAAAAAAAACCAGGATAACAGTCGCACGGAACGTGCCGCAACAAGGTTAGACCTAATTTGATTCAACTTGAAATTTTTGAATTACTAGGTGACCCATTTTCGACAACCTTACAATTTCTTCCTAGAATCAGCCTTGGGTTTCTCACAAAATGCTCGCCATTACCGGGTTGTTTACGTTATTTACGTCCTCAGGAAGATAACAATGAAGATACCACCAGCTTCACAACCTCATGCTACCTTGCATATTTGCATATTTAGGTTAGCAGAACGCTCTACATAAATTATGGCGTCTGATGAGATGATGATACCGGGTTCATACCGATAATTCTCGAAATTAAACATGCTTATTGTGCTGACAAAATTTAAGACTAGCCTAGTGTCCTTATTTGGGCCATTACATCCCGGATATCCCTGACAGGGACTTAAAGGTATTCCCCTAAATCGATTAACACGTAAAATATGTCAAATGGGTAGGTAATACCCTAATGGGGTAGGTAAAGGCCTCAATGAGGTAGACATAATGTCTATGAGGTAGAAATTTTCAAGAAATAAAGGATTTGGGGTAGGTAAAATGTCTGAATGGGGTTGTGAAAATTCCAAAAAATGTAGTATGTACGCATGGACCTAAAAATAGCCTACCAAAAATTCTTGAGGATTACGGTATTTGATGACGTACTTTTAAACATTACAATTTAAGGTACTGAAACGTGGCATTACGACGAGAGAAAAAAAAATGATGAGGAAAAATAACTATGAAATTAATAATGCCGAGCATTCCCAAATTTTCGAAGCAATTACATATTTTTGCTGACCCTTCCCAGATCACCTCCCATGTTATCATTTTCCCATAAAAGTTCATGGTCTGGTTTCCTTATTTGGAAAACAAACGATGCGAGGGGATAACCTAAACTGATTGTTGTGGTTTACTAATTCGCAAAATAAAACGTAACTTGGTTTTTTGTTCTCAAAAATGCTAATTACGACAGGGGCAAATGGCGATATAAGTTTCAAAAAGTTGTGACATTTTACACTGAATTCGTGAGTTCCAAAACAATGGAGGCCAAGAGAGCGAATCACACACGATTTATACTTTTTTTATCGATAAAGATTGAATTAGGATAACAAAAAGAATGGTCATCTGGAGTGGTCAAACAACTAAACGTGACTGGGATTGAAGTAATTTCTATTATCCCTAGAACACGAGTTTATTTCCAAAGGGTTGAAAAATCAAACAAGGCATATACGGAATGCAAATTTAATGAATGTGCGAATACCCAAAAATCAATATTGATAAAGTTAATATTTTACTAATATATGTATATTTTAGAAAGTAGTTATTAATCGTTATTAATAAATCGTATTTAATCGTTTATTAGTTCCTTGATGGATGATTGCTTTTTCAAAAACTACATGATGTAACCCAGGCTTTGTCAGCAGCCTGACAGCAGGTCAAAAGTTATGAAAAACCTAACTTATTTAATAGATCACCTTAAGCACTGTATATGCCAGGAATAAAGCTTAGATTTTAGCTAACTTTGACAAGAAGAAGAATATTTTGGTTTTGGACATTAGATTTTGTCCGAGAAGATTTTGTTCATTTCTTCGACAATTTTCTCACTACTCTTCAACATTGCAATTCCAGACCGTGTAAGACAGTGTCAGACAAAACAGGAATGTAGCCTCAAAGTTCGCTGGTCAATTTTTGTTCATTTCTTCAACAATTTTCTCACTACTCTTCAACATTGCAATTCCAAACAATAATTAGTTTGGATTATCATCAAATATTAGGACACGTTGCATACATAGTTGTATGGAGCGAGTTATAATCTTAGTACGAGCTAAATTTTATATTACCTTTGTGCATCTTTCATCTTTACATAGTCAAACTTAGTCCAAAAAATCAAGTCAACCAATCAAGAGAATGATATTTCGAGAATCGACCTAGTTTTTCTAAAGCCACTTAACTCGGATTAACTATAGTAAGCCTTAGTAAATTGGGAAAGTTCCATTTATCAACACTCGCTCATTCATTCCCTTTTAAATGCTGGAGGGTTTTCCTTCCCTTGCTTCAGTTCAACTAACAAGTCATACCCCATGCAATGTGCTATGGAGAGCATATCCAATGCCCAAATTTAACAGGTAGTTAAGTTTCCAAACAATGGATATCAACACCATCGTTAAATTAAAATATTAATTGTTTAGGAATATCCGGTGTTATATCAGAGTGTAACTTTGAAAATTGTACCCTAAGGTTTAATTCAATTCATTGATGATTTTTAAAATAGAATAACTGAAATAAGTACATTTTTTTTAGTAAATTGGCCATGGTTATCAATATATCTATATTTTTCAAATTAACTTTAAAAAAACCCAAATAACACAAATACATCTTCAGATTTAATTTTTCATAATTATAATTAATTACCTCAATAACAAATGCAAATATTTTGGTAGAGAAATGATAGGATGGCTAACATCTTATCATTTTCAACTGTCCCCAACAATTAAAAAACAAAGTAAGCTACTTTTTTTTTGGATTTGTGGATTTGCTCAATGTTTATAAAATTGTCTAATTCGAAGTTAAACTGGTCACCTTGACATTCTCGTTTCTCGATATAGATAAAACGTTCGCACGTGACAATCGTGTTTTAATGTACGATTTAATCAAATAATAAAAAAAGTTTATAATTATCCTTCCTGAAGTGAGACATTGTTGACCGACCAGGAAATGGTGAATTCTGAGTTATCCAGGCGTTTCCCCTCACACGGCCATTTTATTAAATTATTTCGGCGCAAGAAAAATAATAGGTTATGGTGCTAGGATGAATTAAAACGAAATCAGACGATTCTGAGAATAAGGATGCGGGGCAAATGTGGGCCATTTTTCTTGAGCGTCATTCGCACGGATTTGTGGTGCAAAAAATATGAGAAAATAAAAAAACATGGAGGCGAAAAACAAAAAATGATGTCAAATGCAAACGAGCGGATCCTGTTGGTGGGGATCCGAGCTTAGCAAGGAGGACCCCATTGGTCAACTGTGCGGAACTGTATGGGGTGCAATGTGGGTCATGACCGGTGTATATAATGGTCAGCCATCCTTTAGCCAGCTCACTCAAGTTCAGTGCCAAGACATAGCAAGCAGTACTTGATAGCAAGTATCTTAGACCGTTAGCAGGTAAGCAGAAGAAGGCAGTTTTCGAGCAGTGAAGCAGCATTTTTGCAAACTTGGCTCATTTTACTCATTTTGCCTAATCCTCCAGATTCGAAGCATCATATCGTCTAGGAAAATTCGCTAATTTTCGAAAGGTAGGAACAAATTTATTTTATTTATCTATTATTTTTTAAAGAATGCTACAATACATTCTGGATTATGGGTCCACTTCTGGATTTTTACTAAGCGGGCCAAAACTAATAGTGGAAAAAAATCTTTCAAAATAAAATACTTTTGCAAATGTTTTAAAAATTCAGAAGTTTTAAAACTTCTTTTGAATTTTTAAAATTTTTGTAAAATGTAATTTCTTGAGAAGTTGTAAATGTTCATACTCGTAAAGCATCCGAGTCAATTAGATAATAGAGAGTATGAGCCAGCCAACTTTGGCATACGACCTTTATACTTCTTTAATAAGAAATTTTCGGGAGGGGAGGATTTGAACTAAAAACGAATTTGCATAAAATCGTTTGAAACATGCACATGACGTAACTTTCAGTTAATTCATTGGTAGTTTAAATCAATACTACCAAAGAACTAACTGAACGTTACGTCATGAGCATATTTCAAACGATTTTAAGTAAATTCGTTCAAATCAATGCTCCTCCCTTCCCGAAAATTTCTTATTAGAGAAGTATAAAGGTCGTATACCAAAGTTGGCTGGCTCATACTCTCTATTGATTTGTCTTTGCTCGATAATTTAAAACTTTTGAAAAACACGCGAATCTAAAACTTTTGAAAGAAAGCGAATCTAAAACTTTTAAAATAATGTTACGTCTTTGGATAAACCATTTCTATCATTACAAAACATTTATATTCTTACAAAAAGCATCTAGGCTTTTAAATTTGGAAGATTTTTGTTCAAATAGAAGTACTTTTTAGTCTTTCTGAAAATGATTTCGAACCATGAAAAACAAGTAGAACCAGGGGAAGTTTTCTAACCTCCATCAACTAACTTTACCTTCACCAAGAAGCTGCAAACTTAAGATCATTCCATAAATGCTTTTTAAAGTAATTGAATACACGATAACTGTGATACAAAAAAGTAATTTTTATCACAATGTTTTTTTCTTACAAATGCTATTATTTTTTCAAAAATTTCTTCGAAAAACATTTAACACGCAAAGGAGAAAAAATAATACGGATTTCTTCAAAGCAATTATTCTTATATATTTTCAAAACAAAAATACTTTTCAAAAAATGGTTTCCATTGTGGAAAATTCAAAATAATAATGAACAATTAAATAGTCGAGTACCTCGTATTTTTCAAGTTTCATGTTTTTCAACCTGATATAATAAACTGTATAAATGCATACATATCAATGGATATTACTAAATTCCTCAATAGGAAACCATTTAATATTAAAAAGGAAGTAATTACAGGTTAGACAGTGAACCTTAACCAAGATTTTCCACAAGACTAATCTCGTTTATATGCGAATACTCCGAGGATTTCAAAGTTTTTACGCATCTTTAAATTCAAATTTAGAGATGAGTTACCTTTGCAATTTTCATTGAAATTTCTGAATGATTTGGAAACAACCCACTGTAATTACTACCAAATTGGATCTGGTCGAAAGACCAGTTTGATGGCATTTTCTTAACACGCAACTAAGATTGCTGTCTTTCAGCAGTCGTTGTTGACCCGATTTTTTTTTGTTGAGACTTGACCATTTCGGACTATTTGGACATGCAATGGGTCAGCGTAGTTCAAAAGCTTTCGTGACCTGGATCCTTTCAATTTAGAAAAAAACAAAACTAATGTCACTAACGGTCAAATTGTAAAACCCCAAGACGCCATTCGACCTAGAGACGAAATATAATACAAAAAAAAGTTTATTTTGGGAATTTTTCTTCTTTTTTCAGAAATAATGTCTGGAATCATGCAGTACGTCGCTTTGGTGCTTTGTTTGTTGGTAGCTTTGGCTTCGGCCCTACCTCAAAACTTCACGGTACCCGAAAACAAAACAGAACAGGTGTTCACAGGCAGACAATCCAGATTTGAAGCAATAACTGACATTGCCCGATCAGTTATTACACCTACCAATATTGCCACATTCAAGGTAAATACTTTGCAAAATAAAACCACAATAATTCGAATTTGAAACATCTATTCGGATTGTCAAATTCTTTTTTGAACACTTCCACACTTAGAACTTCGTTGGAGGTTTTGGTGGATTCCCATCCCTCAGCAACATCCTCACATTCAACCCTGGCAACTTGGTTATCCTAACTCTGTTGGCTGGTACTGCCCTTCTCATTGCCCCCACACTGTTGGGCTTGTTCGGATTAAGTGCCGCTGGCACTTTCGGAACAGGTCTCGGCAGATCATCAAGTTCTGGTAGGTTTTGAATTGTATTTCTGCATCCTCATCATTCACATCCTCAACTAGTTTCTTGAAAATAACAATTCAGCATTACAACCGATTTCCCTATTTGTCAAAATTAGATTTTAGAATATTTTCTGGCATTCATATTAATTAGTATACGCAATCCAAGCATATTTGGTAACATTCCCCTTGCCTGCATAAACATCACATACTGCTTGGTCATTCAAAATCTTGAACTAAAGTAGTCATACCAGAAACTCAACTCATAAATTTTCTGAAATCTGAAATATGCCATAAACTGTATATGCCCTTAGTTTCAAAACAACTTGTATTCTTCCTCACTGCAACACTGTAAGATAAACTATGAAAGCATATAGAATATGTATTCTGACTTTATTATGGTTCATGTAGAATCAAACGACAAACCAGGAGCTCCCCCAACCCACTTGACCATCAACATGTACCGTGCCATCGATGGCTTCTTCAAGACCTACAACATTGATGCCGCTACCTGCATGCAACGGTTTGCTTGCTCTGCAGCCAGGAAAACTTCTGGGGCCGTCCGACAAGGAAACCCATCTTATTTGGACACCACCCTCAACTACGTATTGAAGTAAGTGTGCCAAAATATCAGAATTCAGAAGTTTCAATCTTCTATATAATTCTTGTCATTACATCCAAGAACAGACAAGAAGAATTAATTAACGTTTGCAAGAGCTTCTTCATACTCAATGTTTAAAAATATAATCAATGTTTCCAAACAACCGTTCCAATGAAACACCCAAACTTTCATTATTAACATCCAGGCCTTTTTTTCTGGAAATTTTCAGTAGCAGCTATGTGAACCAAGTCCTGGGTCAAACCAAGTTCATGGAAGCAGTCGAGTTTGGTCGAAGCAGCGGTGACTGTGAAATCACTTATGGCAAATGCCCTTTCTCCTGGGAGAAAGTAGCCCATTTCTTGCCCTTCACCAGTTTCATGAGTTCAGTTAGCAGCAGCAGCAGCGAATCTAACAAGACGAAGTAAGAGTTCTCAGCAGAGGAGCTGGCAAACAAATCCGGACTTTCAGAACATCAGAAATGCGCGACTGCTAGTCAGTCGTCTCAAGTCCTAGGACAGAATCGAGATGACCGGGTCATCAGAGGATGAAATTGTAAGAGACTATTTATTCACGATCATCACGGATGGAGGTTTAATTTATGTACAAGCAACGCTAGAAGCTTTGCCTTTTCAAATTTTTAAGATAAGTGAACTGGTTTTCACGCCAATATCTAATATAATATTGTCCTTCTATGGTGGCCTTAGTCTTCTGCTAAGCTCTTGAAAAACAGGCTTTTGTGGTGGGTTGCACCACGCCCAATAAGCGCAATTGGCATTGGTGCAACTCATCCTTAAACTAATAGCTTATTAGTTTTATTGGCTAATTATAAAAATGCTGCGCATTTTAAGAGTTTGTACTTTTTTAAGGAAAAATAAAATAGAAAACATGTCTTAGCTGTGTGTGCTTGATTGGGATTTCTGAAATACCTTGAGGCTCCAGAGCAAAGCCATCGGTCAAAGGGTCAATCAACATGAGATCAAAAATAATTACTCTTTCGTTTTGTAGAAGGGGCTGTTTCGTGCGTAACGAAAACTACTTCCTAATAATTTGAACAAATCATTATTTTGACTAGTGAGCTGATTACAAAAGCTTGGGGGAAAAGTGAGGTTTTGGGGTCTAGGTGTTGACTGAGATGTTATCAAAATGATAAGATGCTAGTACAAATTCAATGACCACATTAGAGTGCTAAGCATGAAGATTCACATGTACATTCTTAGAATTTTTGAAAGGGTGAAAACTTTGACATTCACATAACGGAACAAGTAGTAGACAGCTTAATTGTGAATTAACATGTTCGACTCTGTCGGTCACTATACATTCTGTGGGCCAAGCTGAAGGCACTCCATTTCTCTCCACACCTACTAACCAATATCTCCACATTCTATGCACAACTAACCTATCAATCCAAAACCCCTGAAGGTTTCACAAAACCTACCCAAATCACCTGCGGGGTCCTTCATGCAGGGGGATCCCCCAAGTCATCTCCTATTTATAATATTTCTATCCAATCTCCCAGATCTCACCAGAGGGGTGGTGATCCACTGTCTCCTGTTTGCAGACGACATCCTGCTCCATGACAGGAGAGCGATACAGGGTCTAATCAAGGCACTCAGAAATCACCTCTGGGGGCCTTCAAGCAGGGGATCCCCTAAGTCCCCTCCAATTTATAATATTTTTATCCAAGTGTCTACTTGCCTTGATCCTCCGCCCTAACCAAATTCCAAAAATCCATCACAGATAAAATCCAAGCTTCCGCCCGCTCTTATAAGAATCTAAACTCCCCAATCCACGCCATACAACCTTTCCTTCATCAAACAGACCCTACAAAGCACACAATACTAACCAATTCTCAATCCAACCATACTTCTCCCTGCACATACCATTTTTTTTCCTTTTTCAGCTAATCACCTTTAAACAGCCTAATCAAAAGTATATACACTCACAAATAACATACTAATTCCAAGGTCCCCTTTATCTACAAGTATGACAATATTTTGTCTAGAGAATTTGAAGAAACATGTTTGTATGGTTTTTATATCAGATTTTTCCAATTAATGGAAATTTCCGGCCTGGTGTCCGGAAAAAAACCCGGAAGAAGTTACCCACAGTTTACCAATTAAAAAATAAACATATCTTTCACAAAAATTGTAACAAAAATTTTGTTGATGGGCCCTTTGTCACCTGTCAACCAATATTTTTAGACCCAGTTCACTAGTGCATTCAGTTTTTTACAAGCAATATTAACAGTATATAAAGTAATATTCTTAAGTAAGAAGAATGTTTCACAAATTCATTTTGTATGATATTAAACTGGAATGCTGACTAAACATAGCACGTTTTGCAAAAAAAAAAAAAAAAAGAAAAAAAAACAGGAAACACTTTTTACGCGCAAGTACTCTCCCAGCATCAATCAATCAAACATTCGGTTGGAGGCAGTTATTATGCACCCAATTTGTTATGTAATTAACTTGTTTGTAATTAAACGCACTTGAAATCATGGACCATCCCAACCTTGGTGCATCCAAGGCAAGCCAGTTTTGGATGTTAGCTTTAAAGCAAATGTTACTTGCCATGTGTTCTGAAGTTGTCTCAGTCAGTTAATACACCATTAATTCGACCTAAATAGATATTGATAAGATTGTCGTTGTGTCATTTCATCTCCATTATCTCTTATCCGCAACGTGTCATCGTCGCATATCATTGTATGTGAAACGTGGACAAGTGAACAGGACTTCGCGAACGGTAGGTTCCAGACACCACGTTTGGTTAACTTTTGCAACCATGGCTGGAATGTTATTTAAAATCGCGGTCGTTCCTGTGTTCGTGTTCATCGCTCTGGCTTATTTTCCTGGATTTTTGGATATTTCCCCTGTCTACATCAAGTAAGTTATTTTGTGAGAGTGTGAAGGGCTCAGGGGGTCACATAACTTACGCTTTGCTGCAGTACAGACCTGATGGTGAATTTCCAGATTTCAGGAACCACGCAAGTTTATCGGAACGTTGGAGCCAAACGACCAGCTGAGCAAAGCCGAAAAACTCCTCAATAACAACATTCATGGAGCTGAATCGATCACGTTTTACAGAGGTTTCTAGCAATTTCTAGCAATATTTAGAAAAATAATGTTAGACTTTTCGAAAATACACCAATGATGTCAAATCAATTCAATTCAACTCAGTACCCTACAACCAGAAAACAAATGTCATGGTAAGGGGTGATACCCAATGTCTGTACAAGTTCCATTCAGAAAATAGCCACGTGTTCAGCTCACTTATCAATGAGAGAGAACAACTGTTCTCAAGGCACGTGTACTATCTTTTATACTTAATTTCTGACGATATTCGACGGCCCTAAAGAGAGACCCGGGCCTGTATCTATTTTAATTTAAATAATTATCAAAAAATATTGGTTGCCATGATAGAAAGGGGCCGCTCACAAGTACTATAATGCTATCATAGTAAATACAAATTTAAAAAAAATAGAAACGTAGAATAAGAAGTCAAATTATACTGAAATTTCACTAATTCCAGGGGCTATGTATACCGGGTTACAAAACGGTTGGGTTGTCCGGATCACCGAGGATCATATCGTTGAACCCATAGCGACGATAGGAGATCCAAATTGCAGTAAGCACCATGGTTATTGAACCTCATCTGATCTTGCATATTCTTGTCGATTATGCATTTTGTGCAATATTTTCTTACAAAAATAGAATTTGGGGACATAGAAGCATGTGGTCGTCCAGCAGGAATAAGAATAAATCGGAATGGGAGCCTTACCGTTGCCGACCTTACTCATGGACTCTACAACATCGATATTGAATCTGGTATAGTTTTGAAACAAACAAATCATAAGCATCAGGAGTCATTTGATCGAATTCTCTTTGTTTCGTTCAAGGTATCTCAACTCCAATTTTCAAAATTCAAGAAGTAGAAGGCAAACGTCCAACTATGATCAACGATTTTGATATGATCTTCAGGGCAGGAGAATATTTCATATCAGAATCAACACACAAATATTCGGCAAAAGAGATGCTTTACGAATTTCTTGAAGGTGGACCAAATGGAAGGTAACGAACATTGATACCACCATATACAGTCGATTCCGCTTAATCTGGACACATCCGGCGGAGGCGTTTTGCCCCGATTAGGCGGCTGCCCAGAATATGCGAAGTTAAAAAATATTCTGTCCTGATTTGTTCTTGACAATTTGGCCCTAATAAATGGCTGCCCAGATTAACCAGTGTCCAGATAAAGCGGAATCCACTGTATTATCAATCAAAAATATTTCACATTTAAAATTGTACAAATCACATTTAAGATATCTGACATCTCTGTCGTTATACTACTGTAGAAGCTATCCCCTTGATGCAGAACATACTATATTAAGTTACAGTTAGCATGTTCCATGTTTGTTCCATACTGTGACAAAAATTCAAACTTTCTTAAGGAAAAAAAGAAGTGTGATATCTAACAAGATTTATAATGAGATGTTCAATAATACAATAAAGAAAACACTGAATAAACAACCACGAATTTCCTGCAATAATCTGGTAACCTCCAAACGTTCTTTTAATCATATACGTGTTTGTTAAAATGTTTAGGATCCTGCATCACAGTGTGAACACAAACACTACCACGGTATTAGTGGATGGCCTGGCTATACCAAATGGCGTCCAATTATCGCCCAAAAAAGATTTCTTGTTAATCTGCGAAACTGCCAGGAAAAGGATAATGAAGTAAGTAAGAAATGTGCATTTTTCTTAACCAAAATGAAAGTATAACCAAACAGTATTATCATTTTTGGTTCCAAACACAAAAAAATACCAAAACGTCTTGTGTATGATTGTTTTAGGTATTACCGCAAAGGAGATAAGGAAGGCAAGTTGGAAGTCTTCATCGACAATCTACCTGGCTACCCGGACAACATAAGATCGAACGAACGGGGTGGTTACTGGGTGGCCTTGGTAAAGGCATATACGCCTGAAAACCCAGACCCCATGTTGCGTTTTGGACCCACTATCCGAAAAGTAGTAGCCAGAGTCATCAATTTAATTCTGTGTACTTTGAGGTTCCTTGACAACTGTTGCTGCTCATCGGTGATTACAAAAACTCTGATTGAAAAGGTAAAATATATTTCCAAGTCAATTATCGCCAGGTATCCTAACGTTGATACCGCCATTGAAAAATTTTAGGAAGGTATGCTCGTATTTTTGTTGTTAGAAATTATTTCCACTTTACATTTTACTAAACGCATATGCATCGTGGGACTCAGCCCATCTGGCAATTTTGAATTAGAAATTTTTGTATTTTTTTGGTAATTTATAAGAGATATATGAAGAGAGGAAGGATCACGTTCGTGGCCAATATTTAGAGGAACTTTCGTGACTAATATTTAGAGGAACTATCATTATATATAACGTCATAAAGAATGTATCCGTATACGATGCATTTTTGGTAAAACGTTGCCATCAACCCCTGTATTGTCGCGTATGTTAAAAAAAAGCAAACTGGGGAATTTAAATATTGATACATATCAATGACGACAGTATAGGACAATGAGTGGAGTTGATTTGTCATAACTAACAATAACAAAGATAATTATACACGTATAGACAAGAGGTCCCAATAATCCAAGGAGGAAATTCCATAATCAACTATACCATAATCAGTCAGTATATTATGACTAAACAAACGCTCGCTTCCTGTAATTTTCTCTGAAATCTGAGCATCGCATGTATTTTATGGAACAATTGGATTAGTTAAAAAGTCCCTTATTAGAGAATTAGACCAACAGTGTATAACATCTCAAGCTCATTCCGCCATTTTAGACAAATATCAATTCTCATATCTAATCTCATAATTCTCATAATTCTCATAAGAAATCTCATATTTCAGATCTCTGATCCTTTCACCTACATGCCAAAGGAGGGCAGCTATGGCCTGGTTCTGGAACTGAATAGAAATGGCGACATATTGAGAAGCCTACATTCTCCTGATGGACGTATTTCCGACATAAGTGAAGTTGCGATGTATGGAGATGCTTTGTACTTTGCATCGCCTACAAACCGTTACATAGGCAAGCTGACAACCTCGGTGTAATGAATCAAAAAATAGGAAATGTAATAAAACACAAGAGCTGAAAAAATAGATTTTCATTTATGTATTTGTATACGACGGTGACTTAACAAATGTGTCGAACGTGAAGACGTTTTCAAATTCAAGGTTGCCAAGCTTAAATTTGTTAAACACTCAGATGGTGATCTGGCAGTGTATTAATAACGTGTCTTGAATAAATAAAAGCGTTTTCATTCGAATCTTTAAAAGAAACGTGATTTGCACAAGCAAACATATCCTCTATAGAATTCTGCACAATTCAAAGCCTCTTTTTTGAAAACATGTGGTACTTAAATCTTTGCTGCTTGACAATTTCGATATTACAACATAATATAATGACGCACAAAACATGCTGTATTATACTTGAAGACTATTAAATTATGTAATTCATCATTGCAAATGCTTTACAGAATTTACCACGTGTCTTCAAAAGCTTCAATACTTCCATTTTGGCATTAACAATACCATCCATGTCATTTTGACTTATCAGGTACAGTATATATTATAGTACACGCATATGAAATATGGGGCCATGATGTAATGATAGTTGTGTTAGGAGGGTTTAATTTTAAAAGGTTTGAAAATTAAGGAAAATTGAAGGGATCATTCCCTAGCCACAATATTATTGCTTCACTTTAACAGGAAGAGAAGAAATCATAAAATTAAAGTCAACTTATATTATAATCTCACTAAATGCACGGATGCCAAAAGGTGAGTGAGCTAAAGGTGGAGGTCAATTATTGGTATAGATAACTAACTGGTTTAATTCGATTTTTTATAACTTCGCTGAAGTTTATTTAAGTGTTACGTCGAGATAGTTGTACGAAAATCGAAAAATTTAGAAAAATATATATTCGTAATTTATAGCCAATTACGAGTCCTATGACGAATAAATTTTAAGCATTAATTTATAATACACGTTAATGCAATTTTCAGGTAAGATATCGAGGCTAGTATTTTATAAACAACTTCTAGAAGAACTGGTCTCAAGATGATATGGTCATTAAACTAATTAATATTAATATATTTCAAATGAAATTATCTTCCAATCAAGGTGGGCACTACGCCAATAATTGTAATGGCAAAAATCTGGCATCTATTCATGTTTAAGAAATTCTTTAAGAAACTATAATCACTTGTTATGTCTACCGATAGTGTTTATAAAAATTAAATATCTTCACAACGATGTATTTAAAAATATGTGTTAAAATACATATACATTTGGTTACATTAATTACTAAGAACAACAATTGACAGGTACCGTTTAACATGAACTTAACTTTTTCCATATTTTTTTTCTCACCTCCGAAATAACCTCAATTAATTGTAACGGTTTCGTATCTCTGCATGCAGATTTACAATCAATGCACACGTATTCGGTAAACAATAAACATGTTTCGTGCCCGGTTAAAAACAGTTTTTTCGAACATTTGAACTACATTCGTATGGCAAACGATTGCGACAGTCAGCAATCTACGGCAAAGGGTCAGTGGCCTGAAGAGCTTAGTGCAAGAAGGCACTGAAAAGCACTTGACCTTCCACCATGGTTTCCAACCAAAACAAACCAGTGTCAGAATCGAGATCTGCTACAAGTGTGGACAATTTCAGAAAATAACCATCTATATCACCAAGGTGAGTCCTAGTTTTGTCAATTCTGATCAAATATCTGATCAAATTAAAATTTGAACTGGACTCGAAGGAGACCCACAACCTGTCCACGGTCATGCAATGCCGGTTTTGGTTGCTCCATATTTTTAGTCAGCAAAGCAGTTAACTTTGAGCATAGCAAAAGCTACAACGACATGGCTACGTTATCAAAATTAAATCTTCCAATTTACAACGTGGCCAAAACTTAGAAAACCTTGGAAGTTGAGGTAAAAAAAATTGGTCGAAAAGATAATACATTCGAGGAGCTGGACAGATAGCCTTCATGTACCCGTTGCCAGAAATGGACTGAGCTACAGGTAACCGTTCAGGTGCAAATCCTTGTTGATATGAACAAACAGTTTTATGATTCAACAAATTGTTGTTATTTGCCTGTGCCATTGATAGCATACGTGTTATAGCAACCGTGGACTAAAATCACCATGTAGACTCGCGTCATCGATTCTTAGGTAGGGTAATAATAATATTTATGTGTAATAATCGCCTTGTGCTAAGAGGCATTGTTTGGCATACGTTGCAACTTCTGATCAGCTGTTTAATTCGATCAGAAACCGCCATTTTTGACGGTAATTGTGATTCGGAGTTTACGTACGACTACTACGAACACAACCGAAAACGAAATTTCACTTTCAAAAGCATAAAATAAGCATTTTACCATTTTAAACACAGAGTATTTGATTCAAAACGTGATTATTCTTAATTTCATTAAGAAGGAAAACTAGAAAATCTGTTAATATCAAAACTTGTTGCGTGTTGTGATAATTTTGACTTCATAGGATCCCCTATCGTTTTTAACCCCACTTTGTTGTGTGCCATGAGATGAAAAAGTTTGAAAAACGTTGCCATATATTTCCTTTCAATGTTATGTCAAGATGAGATACAGGCTATGAATTTATAGTTTACAAATTGACAGATATTACGAAGGATGTAATAAGTAGTTATTACATAATGTAATTTTTGCAAACTGTTTTCCTCAAGTGGAATGATAAAACCTTGGAAATAATCCTAATAGGAACGTGAAAGAATAAAGCGTTTGAATTTTTCATGACTGTGCTTTTGGATTTTTGCAGATTATATCTCCATTTTTTTAAAAAAAAATCAAGCAGTCCTATAGTTACAAGATATTAAATATTTTGTAGCATATATAGATTGCTGAATATATTCTATGAATTCCCATAATTTCAACGATTCATCAACTTTTGCGCAACGATTTCTTTGGTTAAATTATTCCGATGTTGTATTAAATGTTGCTGTCATTGTTATTTTTAGTCACTGCTTTTAAAAAACCTGTAGAATGATCCACACCTTAATTTTCTCTAATTAATGATTTTTGTTTTAATACATGATGCCTCTAAATCTTACAATTAATGAGCGTTCAATAATATTTACATGTTCGCATAAATGTTTCGGCATAAACGTGTTTATAATGTAATGCAAAATTCGTTGCCATTTTTTGTTTTACTTTAAAAGCGTAATAATAAATATCACTAAAGTAAATACCTGCATTTTTAAAATCATACTTTGCAAGGTGTGGACAGTTATATAATTAAAGGATAAAAACAACAATTACATCAAGCATTTCTCACCAACATTAGAATAATTTGAATTTTGTTTCATATTTCTATGTAGAGCAAATTGAAATGAAACTAAACCTTTTCGAGCGTTATTTACATTATTTTCAATAAATCTCAACATTTTACAAATCCATGTCGTTTGGAAAACTACATTTTATTTTTGCCAACATTTTTTAATTAGGGAGTCTTGAAAATCACCGAATATTATTTTGCTAATGATTCTTAATGTCAGTAATTCATTTGAGCTAGTTTTTTAAATTATTTTATAATAGTAAGTAATTAGGTTAAGTTCATGAAATGGTTCAAACGCAAGTTTTCTGAGGATATCTATAAAACTAACAAATGACATGACCGTTTTTGGTTTAATAAAACAATTTAGTCGTAGTGCAGTAAATTGAGGTCAGAAGACATCCTGCATGCACAACTTAATTAACACTATAGTTTTAAAGTAGCTTAAAAGTTACATGCATATAATAGAACTACGCTATTAAATATGCCAAGGAATGAAAAAGGTCGTGCATTAATGACTTGTAAGCACGCAACCTAACCCTCCATAAAAATTCTAGTGAAAAATTGTATAAAACTGGGTTTTAAAATTCTCTATGAAAAGCAGTTTCACAGAAAGTATACTACCATGATTTGCAGCTTTTCAAATTTCTTTTCCTCCAATTTAAAGTTAAATAATTGCAAATTTCCGTCATTGTGAATCATTGATTGCGTTCCCAGTAGACTAACAACTCGTAAATTATTCTAAATAAAACATAAACGTAGATAGGAAGTGATAAAAACGTAAGAATTAATGAGAATATATGTATTCACAGTATGGTACGTGCGTACGACGAAGTTCTTCGTCTATGGCTTCTTAAAAAGGAGAAATGGTAGTAAAGATCGTATAGACACGTGATTGTGAAATGATTGTATCAGAGGTTAGAATTATATTAAAAAAAGATAAAGTTCTGATGTACCACGTGATCAGTTCAGTACCAATGCAATGCACGATCGTTTAAAAATAAGCATTAATACAAAAATGGTATAATTATTTGAGATTTGGATTGAAGACATGCAATAACAACAAATGCATCGTTTAACTTTATCATTTGTAAGGACTATTTAAGTGAAAATAACTTCGGAACTTATAATCCACGTAAGTTGAACACGTATTGCATAAATCGGTAATTTTATTAACGAGGTAATAGTAGTATTTCCCTAGTTGAAATTTTGAAGTTTTTATATTTTGCATATTTAAAAAATACCCGAATGGTATTTAATAATTTCAAGTTTTCAACTGTTATATTAATAATAAAGTTGATTGAACCTATATCAACATTACATTCTGCAAAAATTATATTTGGCAAAGTATTCTTTAGAATGTTTTAGGGTTTTTTAATCTTCAAACTTCAAGCCAAATATACCTACAATATTAATGTTTTAAAAACCCACTCCAGACATAAAGTAAATACGGAATGATCAATACTCGAAAATTTTATCATGTTTAGAACAGAGTTCAAAAATGTTTACACTTTTCTTGTTTATTTTGCAAAAGATAAATTATCTAAATAATCTAAAAGCAGTTATTGAAGTATCTATTGACTTATTTCCATATATAAATAAACGCATTTTAGCCTTTTTATGAATGCCAGAAAAATGAAACTTGCACAATGGAGTGCTTTTATTTCTTCTCATAAAACAGTCCATGACAACAAAAAATGTTTATGAAATTTACTTAGTTAATGGTGCCTGTCTCAAGATATTCGTACTTTTAGCAATACAAGTCTAGGGCTTAAGACTACCTCAAAGATGTTATTTACATTGTTTACCATTAGTATGTTATTATGTAGGAACATATTTACGAAATTTCAATTATAACATTACTTTTATTAAAATATGATTTTTTTCCAATAAAAAAAATGTTACATTTTTTGAAACTATGAATCATTTTCGGTTAATTTGTTTTGGCCAATGAAAATAACTAAAATTAATTTGCCATCGCTTAGAATTATTGACTTCTAGATAAATCATGATTGTACAAAATTTTAAATTCTAAAATTTATTATTTTTTAAAAGTAGATAAATATAAAACCGATGCAAAATCTATTAGAAATTTCCATTAAATTTAATGAATTTGACAGACTAATCGTTCCGAAATCGCTGTAGTTAATAGTTACTTCTAAAAAACAATTTTCGAGTCAGAAATCGATATACGCATTTGGAGTTTAAACCTTGTCTCAGTTGTCTGCCTTGTTTTTAAAATAAAACTTCTACAGTTTCGTAAATGACCTCGAGATTTGAATCTCACTTCTAAATCAATGACCTTTTATATATATATATATAAATACAGCATAAAGTGCACTAAATTCGCGTCTTTCAGAAAGCAGCAGCCAATGCAGTTGTCGCATTGCAGCAGTAGAACCACCAAGCAAGAGCAACTAATCGATAGTCCACAATTTTCTATTTAGGGCCTAAATACAAAAAACCACGATGGTTCTCCGGACTTTAGTCAAGATAACGGTATATCCGACCGCCATTTTTCTGTTGCTGGCTTATTCACCAGGACTGTTGGATATTGAACCTGTTCATCTGAAGTAAGTTTTTCTATGACATTTTACAGAGTGTCATCCATTTTTCTCTCATCGAAAACGTTTACTAAGGCACACACATTTATTTTATTTTCTCAAATATTCGCAGTGTAAAAACACCTAGACCATTCACAGGAGCTTTGACCCCAAATCATCAGTTGGAAAAGGCAGAAAAATTATTCAGAAATCACATCCATGGGCCTGAATCCATCGCCTTTTATAAAGGTAATTGTTAATTAACCGGATTGCAACGTCCTATTATAATATTGAGACCATTTTAAAAATGTTAATACTTTTTTGGGATGGATAATAAAAAAAACTTTGATAAACGAAAATTCGAACTCGCTGTTATTCATAGAAATATTAATGCCAGGAGTTTTTTTAAGTCACGTGCAAATTTTGTCCAATACTGTTATATTTTTCCAATGTGTCTTAAAATTTGTCTACAGAGTAAAAAATTAGTTTTTGTTTGCATTTGGTATCACATGCATCAGATTAACGTAAATTTCCCGAAAATTCCAGCATAAACTACACCAGTGTTTAACACGAATTTAACTCAAAATTGCCGACTTTTCGTATTTTCAAAGCTACTGCACATCATGTTATTCTATTGTGCACAGGGTTATTTGGGGAAACTATTTAACTGCGTTATAGAGTAATTGCAACAAAATTTGACTAAAATTTCCTCTTAAATAACTACTGACGTTATAGTGGATTACACTTGATTTAAAATAGGTAACTTGATGATGATAAATAAAAACAGTGTACAGTTGACCACTTTACTAATTAAGAAACATTTCCTCAATTTCAGGTGATCTTTATACGGGTTTGCATAATGGATGGATAGTTCGGATAAAGGACGACCGCTCTATAGAACCGATAGCCATTTTAGGAGATCCAAAATGTGGTGAGCATAAACGGTGGTTCTAATCATATAAATTGTGAATTTATAATGCAAATGGGTCCCAGAAAAGTACAATATGGCAAATCCCTTTTTTACAGAAACCTGGGAAGAAGAAAGATGTGGACGGCCTCTGGGAATGCGCTTCGATGTCAATGGATCTTTAAACGTAGCTGACAGCTACTATGGCCTTTACAACATTAATATTAAAACAGGTAAACTTGACTTAAAATTGGCAAACAGATTAAAGTCAATTCTAAAATTGCGAAGATGGAACATTTTTGAGTAAAAAGAAATGGATGGGTTTATGTAGCTATTGTTCCAGATGTTAGAATTTTTTTGTCTATTCCAAGAAATCTCCAAACCAATAAGTTTTCTGAATATATCTAAAGCCCCTCAGCTGATGATGAGTACTGTTAAACATATTGACGATACATATTTTTGCGACGATACATTGACAAAATATTAAAAGTGCCGACTTTCTGTTTTATACGAAAAGTACCCGCTTATTATTTTGCATCTTAGACTACGAGAATAATTCTATTGAAACTTACCTTGAAACTTGCCTCTGTTTCTGCATTTCAAAGGTGCCATAAAGACCATTTATCATAGTTCACAACCAGTAGATGGAAAACCAGCGATGGTAACCAACGATTTTGACATCAGCTCCACGGGTGATATATATTTCTCCGATTCCAGCAAAAAATTCATGCTAAAAGACGGCATCTTCGAAATGTTGGAAAGTGCTCCCAATGGCAGGTACAGAACCAAGAACTAAATTAAACAAGATTTTAAAAAAATATATAAATTATTTCAAATAATTGAAATTTCACAATGAATAAATTTGATTTATTTATGAAGGATCCTCCATCATAACCTGAAAACCAATACAACACGCACACTAGTCGATGGCGTTGCATTTGCAAATGGTGTACAACTATCGCCCAAGGAAGATTATTTGCTTTTCAGCGAAACTGCTCGCCAAAGGATAATGAAGTGAGTAGTTAAAGAATAAAATCAAAGGGAACATCGTATCAAATGTTTTTAATCTCAAACAGACTATCTGCTAACAGCTAGTTTTCAATCTATATGCAGTGTAACCCGCTTAAGACGTATTCCCATTTAATAAGTCGAATTTCATGGTCCCAAAAGCACAATTATAATATAATGTTCATATAAAATCTAGTCCCTTGAAAAGCTTCTTAACAGAGTTCTTCTGTATTCAAAACAGTTCTTGGAAATCCATAATCTAATCTGTGCTAATATTTTAACTATTTTCAGATATCATTTAAAGGGTGATTCAAAAGGAAAATTAGAAGTTTTCATCGATAATTTGCCAGGATCACCAGATAACATTCGGTCAAATGGACACGGTGGATATTGGATACCTTTATGCGTGGCTAATCCTCCAGAAAAGATGAGCGCTTTGGGCACGCTGGGTCCGCACGAAACTGTCCGCAAAGTGCTTGCAAGGATAATATTCGTTGCCCGATCCGTTCTGAGGTTCATCGACAGACTAATGCCATCTGCACCTACAAAGACATTAATTTACAAGGTATCAATAACTAAGCAAGCTAATAAACTCAGTAAACACGAAATATATCTACCTGTTGTTCAACTTTAAAAGTTGTTTGTACTGCTACTTATACAAACTTTATGTACCATATGTTATTATTATGGTATTGCAAGTAGTCCTGAAACATAACAAATCTGAACTATCAAACGAAACAACTTTGCAGGATGAGTTTATAAAAGTTAGCAAATATTTTAAAAATTAGACAAAAATTATGCATAAATTCTCTTCCAATGATTTTCATATTAAACTGTAGAAGAAAATTTAAAAAAAAAATATTAGGAAAAACTGTACCGGTTATTAGATTATCAAAGTAAATGTTGAATATTTGAGGATTTCTATCTAAACAGCATCTCCACTTATGTTTGCAGAACAAATACGGTTAAACACAACCATCACAAAATAACTACGTATGGTGATGACACTGATTTTGAAACCATTTTCATTTCAGCTTGCCCATATGCAGTCCTACGTCGCCTTGCAGAAACCGTATGGTCTAATTCTTGAGCTAAACGACAAAGGAGAAATCATTAGAAGTCTGCATGCTCCCAGCGGATCAATTGACCACATAAGCGAGGTATCTCAACACGGAAACATTTTGTATATGGGATCGCCATGGAATCCTTACCTGGCCAAACTCACCTTATAGGTTGATATTCCCTGAAAGACAAAAGTTTTCAAGGCACGCGAACTGAAAATACTCTTTAAACCATTGTAAAAACTTGTTAATAAATAAAATGAGCACGGCAATCATTGACTAACTTGCTTTACTTAAGCTATTGTTCCAATAGTAGAAAATTCGATTTCCTGGCATCCCCGTTTTACATGTATACTTGGCAATCATCAAATGTTGCGCAAGTCAGGATTACATTTAGTAGATGAAAATTGAAGCAAATGCCGCCAGATTCCCCATACACGTTTGCATACAGACAACAGGCCACCTTTACCATGAGCACCACCAGCACGAAGTTACAGGTGGACTTATGTTAAGGTTACATTTGCCACGGCAAAATTGAGTTACAAGTAGTATCATATATCAAATTCGCAATGCACACAGAGAAAAAAAGATGCAACCATCAGCCTAAACAGAGCGAGTTTGATTGTTCGAATCAAAGCAACGGCAAATCTTATTTCATGCTAGGTACTCTCCGTACATTGATACACGAAGGCCAATACAGCAAGAAATGAAAATCTCTCAAAATTAACAAAATATAAGTTTCACTCACATTAAATAAGAAAATCAGACGTATACTGGTGAAATCAATGAAATGGACTATGGACAAGCCTCACGCTTTCTTTCAGTTGTCGTTTAAATGTTGGTAGCTAGACATACTAGGCATGTTTCTGTACTTAAATTTGGTTGGCGTGATCATTGAAATAATTATTTTTTGACAAATTTGTAAGCCAATTTAAAAAACATAAGACAAATCTTCACAAGCAGTGAGCTTTATAATCACCAAATCATTAATTCAACCAGATAAGCCCAAATGTCTAATTCAAATTTGGACAAGGGGAAAATACCTTTGGATTACCTTAGTAAACTTAAAAATAACATTTGTGACTTTTACTCAAAGGTGATATATGGCATCATACAATCAAATTTAATACAAAATCACATGTATGTTAAGTGAACGGGGTTATGCAACGATAAACACTCCCACATGTCACGAAAAACAAAGTCATGCCATCACGAAAGCAACAAACAAGATATTTCTGATTCCAAATCGTATGTTATGTAGCCCCGCATAATCTATGCCTTGAATTTCCTTTTCTCAAAAACTTATGAGTTTGTTATTTTTGCATAACACCGTTCAAGTGTTGTTCGATTTAAGGGGAGACTGAATAGTACGTACAGTGATGCCGCACTACATTCAACGTGGGATTAAAAGAATTTTCATTCAGAACTACCAAGATATCAGAAGCAACAACACTGCTACTGTGATGCAAAAATGTACACAGGCCCAATCGAAAAATACTCTTTCCAGGTGCCACATCAAAAAGGCAACCCATACACAGCGCAAGTTACTAGTTTTATTTCCTAAGGAGCTGCAGTGAGATATAGCATGATCTGAACTACTTATAAGTTGCTAATTAATGAAAAACGCCCTCGTGTATGTCAGAACAGAGGACAATTGGCGATTATATCAAGGAGTTCAGAAGATGCACTTGCAGTTCCCGACATGAAAACAGTTTCAAAATGAGTCAGATTTTATTATAATACAATTTCTACTCTACTGCAAGTAACACGCTTGACTGACATCTATATCTCGTAGATAACCGATACGCTAACAGGCAACCATTGCACACAAAACAATTACGAATCAACTTAACTTGTCAAGCTTCACAATAAACAACCACGGTTACCAATTTGTTTAGCCTAGTAAGGGAGAGGGCACAAAATAACACAAAAGTCAAGTGTTCACAGGGCGAAGACCTAAACAAGTGCAGCAACGCGCTGATTGCATGCTGCAAAGCACATAAAAGAATCACAACATTGTATTTTGTGGGAAAGTTGTGACACAATCTCGATTACAGCCCATATAGGCTTTTGTTCATAGTATAAGTCACAACGTTTGTTTCAAAAAAGTTGCTGTGAAAGTGCCGGCAGGTTTAAGGTTGTTCACAAATTATCACAAGATAAGTTTTTGGACAATCACTAACGAATTATGGCATTTTCAAAACACATGCTGCCCAACAGCAAATGACGGATTTTGGACGACGATGTGACATCACTAAGACACACACACATGGCAGCATGCAAAATCTAGGTATTAATTGCAAATGTGTGCATTTCAGTCATATGAGGTGGCAGTTAACACGAGCAAATATTTTTCAAGTTGGACAGGGGATTTAGGGCGATTTAAGAAATTAAACACGGATAAATGTTACGAAAACAAAGTATGGAATTTAAGAAGTCAAACAGCAAGCAAAGCAATTAAGATTGACTTTAGGCATATAAGAATTTAAACTTTGAACAGCTAGTTTTACAAAATTGACAATTGCGTGCACCAAATTTCACAAAACTTCAAAAATCCATGGTTCAATCAATTAAAATTCCACTTGTGAAAGTCCAACCAAAAAAGTTGTACAGGTAATTTTCAGCACGAAATTCTGCTCATTTTCATCACTACTTAAATGTTATTAAATTCTGCTAATAACCGAAAATGTGTCAAAACATTGGACAATTGTTGTTAATTTTGAATTTAAAAATCCTTGATTGACAGATTTGCTTAACATTTAAAAAAAAATAGAAAATTAGTATTTTAAAATGTACAATTTTGGCGACAAACCCTGTACTTCTGCAATTGTAATTAATAATTTTCAACTTCATTAACCATCATTTGCCCTTGGCAAGACCGAAACGAAAAACACTAAACCAATAACAAAATAAAATATGTAACACGAGCTTAACTGTTTAAGTTGTTTATAAGCTTATTAATGGTCTGGCCGAAGTATATGCATCGCCCATAAGCTAAAGGGGAATATTGAAACTCAAACCTATGTAAAGATAACTGTATTTAAGCATGAATAATTGCCAATTTAAAACTGCGATGTTTATATATATATTATATGTATGACTAGCATAAACAGCAAAGATGAATTGAAAATCCCATCATGTAAAATAAAAAGCTATCTTTTTGAATAGCTTCAAAGAGCGAGTAAGCTAAACCCCTACGGTTGCATCGCAACCAGTCTGGGAAAAATACAACGACATTCAGTGAACGAAACTGCTAACACAATTCTAAATTCTCCCTGGGCCAATTCATGGCAAATAATAATAAACAATACAGCGCTAGCACTACATAAAACGAGTAGATCTTAACACGAAACGTACACTGCCTGTAAACATTTCTCTTCCAATAAAACTGAAAAAGTTATGGAGGACTATTTGCACCTTATTTCATTCTAAGAAAACTATATATACAATTGTGCAAGTCTTCCATAACTCGTTCAATGTTGGATTGTTGATATTAGTGTTTTACTTATTAGTTACCAAGAAGATATTGAAAATATTAATTTTTTTTTTTAAAGAAAAGAAAGGAGAGAATTAACTTTCAAGTGCTTGTTATAATTTTCAAGAGCTACATCTTCTATTGATTAATGATGTCTAAGCCGCTACTGACGTAGGGCAAATGACTCCCAGTCAATTTAGAAATATTAATTTTAACTTTTCTCCAAAGAACCATCATAGCGATGTCGTTTCAAAGCGTGTCACGTTACGGCCTACTCGCCTAATTAAAACATGTATATGTACAGACAAACACGCACGAGCACATTATGTACACGAGTATAGGTAACAGCCAGCCACATATCTCCGTCGCACACAGCGATTCGTCTTTGCATTGCTGCACAATTTGTAGTTACATTGCGCTAACTAATACAGAAGAATAATTAGAGTGACTTGTAATCTGCTTCATGACCCTAAAGCTAAACTGTGACCTAGGTAGATGTTAATGAGCATTTGAAATGTCCTACATTAAACTACGAACGTACGCGTATACATATTCAAAATAAAGAACGGTGCAACGGCCAAAAATAATAAATAAAAAAATATAAGCTACCAAGTTGTCCACGCATTCATATACTCAACCAGAAACGGCAAATGATTGGAGATTTAAAAAAAACGGCACAAAACACTGGTCAGCACAACACGACATCTGACGAGCGAGCACAAATGGGTTAGGTTTAAGCAGAGGGCGCTGTGTTTCCTGATCACGTATTACATAAATTCCTCTGAGGGTTCAAGGTCAGCTTCAATAAAATCTTTGGCAATAAAACATATTTCTTAAACTTAAAAAATAAAAACGACATCATTAAAAGGCAAACTACCTAAATGTGGATTTGAACTGCTGACAGGCCTTTTGAATAACATAGAATCAGGCTTGTTCAAAGCATAAGTCACGAATCCACGTGACGTTTAACCCAAAAAAAATGGCACTAAAGCGCTTAAAACAAGAGGGGCACATTGAAACGTTGCAAATTTGGTGTACAAAATCTGCACATTTTCCCCCAACAACAAAATTTCACAAAACATCAAAAACTTTAAATTTACAATTGTAACATAAGCCTGAAGAAATGTAGAAGCAATTAGAAAGACGTACAGCATGGAGTTTCATCGATCAAACGCATACAGAGGTCTCATTTACTTTGGCAGATTTCAATTTTGGACCAATTTGTGCAGAATGTCTAGATACAGGTACTCTCGCACTATCAAACACATTGTGAAATTTGTAATAAATCTGTATGACTTGCAAAGGACATATGATCTTGTGGGATTTCGCAAACCCCTCTGTGTGGAATCTATTACTTTCCAACCACCAAGAGACCTCCATAACGTAAAAGAGAACGGTGTAAAGGGCTAACCAAAACAATATTACAATTTAACAACTCATTGTTACGAACTGCACAGAAAACATATGTACACAGCGGCCCAGAAAAGCTACACCACGAAATTGAAAACAAAAAAATATGACAACGGATGAATACTCTGCTCATCCGATGGGAGCGGGGTTCACTTGTGACCAGTTATAATGAACATTAATTCGCATCGCACACGTAGAAACATTAAAAGTGCCCGTTCCATGCCCGCTTCCCTCGTTGGAAATAAGTTATGGCACCTGAGACAGACTTGTGATTTAAGAAGTGTTCTGAGCCAAAATACTTGATGAAGACAAGCGAGTTAGTAATTGCACATAAAGGAGCGTCTAATGGGAGCAAAAGGTTATGGAAGAGGAGCAACGGACTGGCACAGTCATTTTTGGTTGGGGCGTGCCACAATTCTGACCGGAACAAACAAACAAGTGTTACGAAAATAACAACTTATAAATCGTCGTGAACGCACTGAATGGACAAGGAGAGGAAAAAACTGACTTGGAAAAGAATGAAAAGGACCATAGCAAATAGAACATTCTTCTTTTCCACGACACTTATCTGCAATGGTCCCTCCCAGAAATAAAAATATGAATTGCAAGTGACCGTTCTCACGTCGGACAAATAACTGCAATACAAAAAACGACGCATTACGACTACCGTATGTGACAAATGATAAAATTACAACAAAAAAAAAGAAGAGAATTACCTTTCAGTATGTAGTCTGTCAATAGAGTAGGAACAGTTGGACTATCTTCATTGATAGCTTGTAAAACTGAAACAATAAACTCAAATTAGATTGTATTACAAAAATTGCCACAATAAAGTCAAACGAGCCGCAAGCTTACTCTTTATGAGGATTTGCAGGGTTTGAACACTGGGCGGTCCGATGCCCATGTGGTATGGAATTACAGTCGTCAAATACTAAAAATAAAATTAAACATTTAATAAGCATGGCTGAATGACAAATCACGGAGACATGTACATTTTGCTGTGATATTACGAGTACTTGCCTTGGGATCAATGCCATTTGGTCCTGTCAGTTTGGCTTTCTTCTTCTTGTCCATATTGTACTGTCTTCGTTTGTTTTGGACGCTTAGCAGAAGAGAAATGAATGTGTTTTTCAGTTCCTTTTCATATTCCAGCTCATCCCGCAGAGCCAGCTCCTGGATAAGTGTCTCAGAAAGTTCTTTGATCATGACTTCAAGTTCAATGTACAACTCGTTCATTTGTGAAAGTGTAAGCGAGCGCAATTCTAAACCAGTGAGCAAGCAAAGCATAATTAGTAACAGCTTTGCAGTAATTCAAAAGATTAATATCACACGAGTATTGATATTTTTTGTACGCACTCTCTTCGTAAAGGGGTGTATTAACAGCTGCTTTTCCCTTTAGTTCCAACGTGTGTGGGGGCTTGTTAGCAGCTGCCTCATCTTCATCAGGAGACTCTTCCAACTGTGGTGATTCCTTTGATACGAACAAAAGATATTTTCCCAATCAATTTATATTTAAATACGAGAAAATTCTTGTCCGTAGACACCCGTAAAATATATGTGAATAAAGGTCCTTTTGATCTTAAGCTTGCTTGTTTATTGCTTGCATTTTATGTCATCAAAGGTCAAATATGTTCCTGAAGACATCTTAGATGTAGTCAGTTGCCTAGTGCGGTTAAAAGGAATATCCAAGTATTCCACAAACAAGCTGCATCATTTTAATGTCCAATATGTGAGCAATATGGTTAACATTTAATCAGATATAATCACTAAATGCTCCCATGGGATAATTTATCTCTGGTAGATGGCACTAAGGTTTTGCTTCCTTTTGGTGCATCAAATCAAACATGGACGATTCAATAAAGATATTAGTTTTAACAGCTAGCTTTTCATCTTGATTTGTGTACAATTAGGCAACAAATCGAAAACTCAATCCCTCGATACTGGAAATAAGCTCTTTGGGAATGTGCTCTGGAGAACATTTGAAATAAATTTCTGTCCCTGGTGTGCCCTTCTAGTAAATACGGCAAACTACTACAGCAATGCAGGAGTCCTCACCTGCATTATTTCATCGATTTCCTCCAGCACCTCTTCTGCTGTAAACATAGGTTCCTGCTGTAAACTGGAAATGATGAGCGAGTGAAGGTCGAGGTCCTTGGCCACGTCTTCGTCATCTTCGCACGAATCGTTCCCGTCTGCAATTTCCCGCTCCTGAAAAAAATGGAATAAGAAATTTAATCAGAAAAGTTCCATAAACAGCACTGTTAAAATACTAGTTCATACTTGCCCTTTTATCGTTTAGATTTAGGGCTGGCATGTGAAGTTTTCTGGCATATGACTTGGACCAATCGATAGGCAAGATGTTGCCAAAATTTCCCGTGATGGTCCACCACATTCTGAAAAAAATTCAAACAAGCCAAATTTGAGCACTAATACACTTTCCACAAAACGTTAAGGTTTAAATATTGGCAAATAACTTTCCGGACCAAAAAGCACTCAAGTCTAAAATAGGGCCATTATATGAAACGATCAATACAGTCGCCGTATTACTCCAACAATTCAGTGACCTTTACAATGTGTCAAATCGAATGGATAACTCTGGTCATATGCTCACAAACTAGATTTTGGGTTTCAATTTTTTATGGTAGTATGGCTAGCATATTCCAACCAAGTGATAATAGCATAGGAATATACGTTGAATCTTGCCATTTTTATCTCTAGTAATCACCCAAATACACAACTTCAACCATGATGTAGAGGAAAAAACGCATTAAGAACATTCTCATCAATGGTGATGTATCGTGAATGGCAAGTTTTAAAATGTACTGTATTTTCAAAAGCTATGGCCCAATCAATCATATACCAGTAAGCTCTGCAAACAAACTGTCATTAGCTCTTTTGTAATGCTGCGATACAATCTGTGTCATTGCAGAATGTGTTAACGTAGGCATTACTCAACAAAAGAGTTCTAAATCATGGTAATCCTGATGAATCCACATTTTCAGATCAACATATTTTGAGAGAAAAAAAAGTTCAAAAATTCTATAGGGTTAGACATTTTCTTAAAGCTTTAAAATCCCTTAGTAAAATCCAAATTTAACACTTTTGACAAGAGTCATCCATCACCCGATCTTACTGGATTATGAATCTCATAAATTGCAGGCGCAATTTTGTTTATTTAACGTTATCCACAAAAGATGCAACTGATGAAACAAAAAATGGTGTTCAACAGACGAAAATTAGGGTACCCCATCAAAACCACGCGGTATTTTCGAATTGTAAATATTTAGAAAAACATTTTTATAGCGTTGTTGACTAGAGTATGGCAAGTTCATCTTTAAAAAAACTAGACCACAACAAAACTATACTTTGTGTAAAAAAACCTAATGAACGCTTAAAATTAATACCGCAAGGCTCGTCAAAAGCAAATTATTTTGAAAACCTACAACAAATACAGACGCATTAGTACAATTTCTATAAAATTATTCTTTTGACAATTTACAGTATAAGCTAAGACAGATGTGATTTTTTTACAAACTCAGGATTGAAAAGAAGAATTTTTAAAGCGAATTCTTAACTTATGTTTTAGAATTTTGGGTTTTATGGACAAATTGATTGGACTTTTAATGCATTTCCTGTTAAACTCATCATGAGAAATAAGTTACTAATAGATAATATTACAGAAAAATCCTACAAACTGTACACTTTTAATGTGTTAATGTTATTGCATTGATGGTGCAATGCAAATGTCATAACATTAAGTCAAATATTTGAGAGTCATTTTAGACCAAAAAAAGTGGAAAGTTCTGGAGGTTTGTAACGTCTCATATCAACAACATGTTGGTGCTGTCACAAAGAGATAACGATTTAACCTCGACTAGAATTACAGACAGAAGCATCATCACAGGAGCTGCGCATTACAAAAACTAGGTCTAGGTCTTTCCTGCGGCATCTCCATTCCAGAATATGTCGTTTGAAGGTTTGTCTGCAATGCAGTTATAGTCTAGTTTATTGGGCAAAAACACTGAAAAAAAAATCGCCCGTTTCTTAATGAGATTATTCTATCACCGTAGCCAAAATCGACTGCAAAGGACACAAAAGAGGTAACAACGCCAACCATCCTTAAAGCTGGGATCCACCCAAAGGTAGATTGCAATCAATTTCTTCGCAGCCCTGCAACAAAACAATCAATGGGTTGGGCTGAAAAAAAACGAGGGTCATGCCCGACCCAGAAGACAGTTTTGAGAGCTTGCTAATCCAAGTCAAGTACAGCTCATTTGCATTTTCCGGCATGCCTTTACCTCGACTTGAAAGCTGCGGTGGGTAACGCGTGGGCCCCACCAAACAACCACCCTTCAATTTACCATATTGGCATACCCCTTCTATATATGATATTTCTCCACTTAATTATGCAACCACTCCCAAGCAAATTAACGGTGTATGCCTACGTTCCTTTATCATTTTTAATTAGCGAGCTTGGCCAAATTCAAACTCCATGGACATTGCGACCTAACACCATATATGGTGATGACATCGCACTTTGTTTTAGGCGTTTCTGGTGAAACCGCATTTGTTTATTTTATTTTATATATATTTTTTTTGCAAACACCCAAATTACTGTTTCTGCAAGTTATAATTTGAGAGTCACTCAAAGCACTGCGTCGTTGTTTTAAAACAACAAATGATTTCGTATCTATGGTGACGTTCAAGTGTGACAACGGCCCCTTTGGAGGAGGGTGGTTCGTATGACATGCTAGAAAGCCATAAAAGCTAACGTGCAACAGTAGAAATAGCCATTACCACATCGTTTTCAACGGAGAGTAATTTATACATTACTGACATAATGAATTATCTCATAAATGGCGTCCACAAGGGGTGATAGACGTTATTAAGACTTGAGGTGCAGACAGTGAAGTATTAATGTATTTTTTGTAAAATATCCACCATTTTACAGACATAATAAAGCAATTTAGATTAATTAACGCTGGCTGCAGTATGTATAAAGTATATACGTAGATTGAAATATGTAGCGGATGTATATAGAGTAATTTACAACAGAATAATTGTAGATTTTGTAGTTTTACTACAGTTGCACTAAAGTTCAACTGCTGTTGATATGCAGGGATCATTTGATTATACAAAAAAGTGTAAAGTTTTGTTTCATACAATTTTGAAAACACTGAAGTAGGCTATAACAAATAATGTACAACAGTTTATGCTTAACTAATCAACATAGTAATTTGGTTATTAGAAATTACTATTTAACCTGTATAGATTGTACAAAAAGTAGAATTTAGTACATGTGTCATAATAATGCTTTTGGCAATAATTTAAGTCCATGATTTCTTCCATGCATGGTCATTAAACGGCATTATATAACCACACGTTTTCAGACATTTATGGAATACATCGCATATTGAAATTCTATATGACATACAAGTATGTGTCTCTTTATGCAATTTTTCCAATCAGGTTATGCCTTAAAAAACGCCCTGTCCCAAAGTTATCCTACACGATAGGAGTAACTTTAGGACAGAAATTGATGGGAATATCCCTGCACCTGTTAATTAGAGAGTAAAAAAGTGACCATATTTAGAAAGATGAGGGTTAAACATTTGAGAATTCCAAAAAATCACCACACAAAAAAACTGCACCAAATTGTCCACACTTTATGAATAAGAGCAGATCGATATTTTTTTTATTGTCTTATAAGGAAGAACCTTTGAAATTAGAAATGTGATTAACACAGCCAATTTTGCTTAAAAAGCTAATTGACTGCATCCACAAAATCTTTATTATAATTCACTTAACATTAAAAATGCGCATGTGGTGATTAGCTTGTCTTTGGTCGTCTATAATGGCTCAAAATTGCGAATTATGAAATGATGAATGGTCATTATTAATGCGTTGTTAATTATGTTTTAAATTCGATAATTTGTAGCACCACAGGTCATACTATTTATAATTTAAGATAAGTGTAATAACATTGACAAAATATATGAATTGGATTAACATGGCGGTACCCCATGATGCAAAAGCAACAAGGAATTAATTAAATTAACATAATATACATGACATGTATTCTCTCTCCAGTGTCGTGCATCGAGATTTACATTTTCCGCTAAGCCAGGCGATTATAGAGCATTGTTATTAAAAGATTATAAGGAACGATGTAGCCAAAGTGGTTATAAGAACTTTCATGAGCCATGCAAGTATTACAAACATCAATCTCAACACAGATTCCAAAATTTAAACGTCAACGGTTGATACGGTTTTTTCCAGAATGCAGTAGAACCTGTTTAAAGCATTATTGTTATTAAAAGATTATAAGGAACGATGTAGCCAAAGTGGTTATAAGAACTTTCATGAGCCATGCAAGTATTACA
>JAUJYV010000477.1:0-40304 GCA_033995625.1 Ophyiulus pilosus | reverse complement strand
GTTGGCTGGCTCAAACTCTCTATTGGCCAAGCATGCTTGTTATCTTCCTCAAATTATATAATGGGGTGCATTTTGGGAGCGGGAACGGATTAATGGCATTTCAATTAATTTCAATGGGGAAAATTGCTTTGAGATACGAGCAAATTGACATCCGAGCAAGGTTACGGAACGAATTACACTCGTATCTCGAGGTATCACTGTATTTGGACCGCATGACCTCTCCAGATATGCCAACTATATTTGATACAGCCATGCTAGTAATAGATAGAAAATCCATTACTGCCATCTGTTGACCAATGTGTCGTTAGCGTGGTAAATGCTTATTAAACGACCAATAGCCGTGTTAATCAACAGCAGGTGATGCCTGATTTTCTGATTGCTTTTTGCTATTTTCGGTTTCTGGTTTGACCAGACTTTTCTCACGTACGCCTCCGATGGAATCAACAAGTCCTCAATTAATACATTAATTGTTCTAGTGAATGAAAAACATTCGCGATATGGCTTCGTGCTAATGTCCATATGGGTCTCTCCCCGACCACCAATAAACGTTTTCGTTCATAGGCAGCCATAAAAGATTCAATTTCTAGACCATGGGTGGAATGACTCTTAATACGCCGGCTAGTTCACACGTAACTTTGAACAATGGCCGGCAAAGGGCTTGTTGTGTCTACAGAGGTAATTAACGCCTCGTTTCAAATTAACGAATCCTTAGTTTCGGAGAAATTTGGCTGCCTTTTTCATATAAACGTTTGTAGTTGTTCCCCAACCAAACGCGAAATATTAGATCATTTTTTCAACTTTAAAATACTTTTTCACAATCCACCTGTTGACTATTCGTACACCCATCTTATGAGTTTAAAACCCTTCAGCACAAAAACGTTTGTGAAAGTCTGTGCTGAAGGGCTGTTGTTCCCAATCGTGGGCTAACCTGAAAATGAGGCTTCATTTAATTAATTGTTGGCTTTTGTACATCTCTATGGCAAGAGCGAATGGAAATTGTTTAGTGCATTAGCGGTAATTGTTACATCGTACAAATTCCTTCCTCTTTAATAGGGAAGTCAAAACGTTCGCATTCATGCACAGTATTTAAATTTTTACATTTATTTAATCTGTTCAAATTAGCGACTATCACTAATTCGTTACCATTCAAACTAAATGATTTCCCCAAGGAAACCTAGTATCGTCATTTTCCAAAACGACATAACTTCCAAAATGCGTTGTTAATAATATATCATTAATACGAAAATAACGCTATTATTAATATGAAATGGTGCTCAAATATTTCCCCCATTTCATTTAAGGCCAACGAAGTTTTATATCCTTTTATTATTATCTTTTATATTTTTAAATATAAAATAAAAGCCCATCAGTTGATTTTCATAATATTCTGTTGAAGTATTTACACACGTTCGATGCAGTGCTGTTTGTATTTCCATTTTTGACATTAAACGGAGACAAAACTGACATGTAGCTGATGTGTGTGAATTCACCCTAATAGTGGGCAATCAGTGGCTGCACTGATGTTGTGCCTGTTTGCTATCGTTAAGGGGCAATTAATATTGCGTGTGGTGAATATTCATTTTAGTTTCCGTATCGCCATTATTAACCGAGATTTAAGGATTTTGATCGATTTAGAATAGATTTTTAATCTTAATTTTCACAAGTGATGGATGCTTTATTAATGGGAATGAAAACTTTAAAAAGGTTTTTTCTTAAATGCATCCTTCTTGCATATTTACCGACTTTGCTGACGTGCATTGTATCGATTTAATTATGGGTATTGTCTTGGGGACAGTTTGAGCATGCCAACGTCTTTATACTCGCCTTAAAGTTAGAGGCGGGAAGAGAGGAGCCAGGCACTGAACTACCCAATGAACTAACTGAACGTAATGAGTGCTCATGCGTGGCTCTTCCTTTCCCTCCACTAGCGTTAAGGTGAGTATAAAGACGTTGGCATGCTCAAACTGTCTAATGTTATATAATGATACAATACTAATTGGGGAGTTTTACTGCATGATGCACAATTAGTGTCTACTAAGTTGGAAATATGGTGCCAATTAATTGTATTAGTTCGAGGGAGGGTAATGAAATTAATTCATTGACTGTTTTTAGCTAATTGCACGACCATTCTAACCAACCTTGCAACACAATTGCTACAAGGTTGCAATTGGAGGCGAAAAATCTGAAAAATGGAGTTATTATTTAAAATTTCGAACATCAGAATTTCCCAACCATCCCAAATCATTGAGAATCCCACTGAGAATTAAAGCGAAAATGCCGACGGAATGAAAGCTCACCTTTTGATAGACGAAGGGGTTGGTGAGGGCCAGGCATCTCTCGATGGTCATGACGACGGCGACGCAGCCAGAGCCCAGGCCAAAGGTCCGCCAGAAGACCCGGACGGCGCACATGTACTTTGAGCGAGCCAGTTCCATGAGCGGAAGGTACAGCTGAACGTACATGAGTACGAAGGAACCCAGAAGGGCGATAAGATCGTTGCAGGCCAGGATACGAAGCATCAACGTCTGCTTCTTGTTCCTAGAGGTCTCGTTGCGGGTCAAGATGACAAGGGCCGAAATGTTGCCAGCTATGCCCAGCACGTAGAAACTGGTGATCAGGTATTGCATCTGCTCGGTCACATGGCGATTGTCAGGCTCGCACGTGGGACTGATGGTAGTGCTGCTGTTATTCATCTTGTAGAAGTTTTAGTAGTCTTTATATCGTAAATGGTCCTACACCTTTGATATCAGTGTTTTCTTAAGATATGCGGAAAATAACATTTCTTCCACAAAAAAAATGATTTGATTTTTGGTATTGTCACAGATTATTAAAATTGATTGTTTTTAACTAGTATAGTTTAACATCGCAGGTATGTGCCGAAAGGGGTGTTTAAAACTTTTGAAATGTGATCCATTGCAGGTGCGGGCTTTGAGACCCTCCTCTTGGTCAAGGTGGGCAAATGTACCGAAATGAAGAGAAGCAACTCCCGAAGTGGTTCTCGTCAGCACGATTGAGCACGCAATGAGAGGACCGATCTGTGTTCGGTTAGGAAAAATAGAAGCGTGGACCAATGGATGTTGGGAAAAATATAGGGAGCGATCTTCACTGGCTATAACAAGAGGGTTCGTATTCACGAGGGATGTCCGTGGAAATTAAGCCAGATGCAGTGCAGGACCAACACGTGGTATGGGCATTAGGGGACGACAGGCAATCATATTCATCTTGTTGCTTCTCTTCCCCCCATCAGGCAAAATAGATGGAAGAAACGCCATGGTCAATGAGAACATCCGAAATAAACTGAAAACGTGACCAAAATATGGTAAAATTATTTATTCGAACTATTTTACTAGTTACGGCATTATAAACATTCGTATGAATTTTTATTTTTATGATTTCCCAAAGATACACTTTGAAAGACATGCGAGTATATTCACATTTTTGCTACTGCTATTTTCTTCTTTTTAGCTGTTTTCAGACGATTCTAATCTACTGTAAATTTTTGAGAATAATTTTGAATTATTCCCATATTAAACTTAAATTTCATGACTAATTAAAGTGCTTTCGAACCTAAAAAGAAATGCAAGAATGCAATTTCCTTGGATTAATCGTGTTTACTCTCGAAATCTTATTTATATAAAGAGTTGTTTACGAAATTTTGACATTACACAGATAGACTTTATGGCCTGCTTAATGAATGTTTTTCTATATAATGGTTATATCTCCAGTTTATGCACTCGCTAGATCAGTGGTGATATTAAATTTTATATACAAAGCTAGAAATGTCCTTGATTTTTTAATTTGTATTAACGTGAAAACTATTGCAGTAACAAATCATTATTTCTCAAAATTGCCCTTAACATTCAATATGTTTTACCTTTTGTGTGAATTCGTGTTGTTTTATGTGTTGAAAGTTCAGTAAATGATTTTTTTATGTGAATTTTTATTTAGGTTTTTGAAAAATCAGCATGTATCGAATTTAACGCCATCTATGGTTTCTTCATTGCAACTGCTAGGTAAAATACACCTTTTTTACAAATTGACGTCAAAAAAGCATTAGGTCTCATAGATTAGAAGATATTAGTTATAAATCAATGGGATGTTTGCTTATCACAATTAATGAATATTTCTAATGCGTGGAGTTTTTCGCGGCAATACTCAGCACGCAACGCGCAGTGTGGCACGTGTGATCTCATTGGCTAATTTTTGTATTCTCTTTGTTATAGGCGTAGAGTTTCAAGTGCCAAGCAATTTGCATATTGAGAAGTTTATAGTCTTGCGAAAGTTTGTTTTGCTTCAGTCGCTGTTTCTCTCTTGTGCTAAACAGAACCATGAGTACATCTGAGGATGTTTACACTGTCGAAAAAATTGTCGATCACAGAATAATTGATGTAAGTACATTCCAATTAATAGACAAAAATGTTTCGTAGTACACACGTAGTCAACCTTGAGTGTGCATCATATGATCGAAAACTTGAAATTTTATGTTTGAATGTCACGTCTTATGTGTTCATTTTTTCGCTTTATTTTGTGCTTCAGGTACATTTATTGATGTTCATACAATCGTTTAGGATTGAATTCATGTACTCTTACTCCATCAATATATCTTATCTCGCCTGATCAAATAATAGCTATAATCAATCTCACTGTGCTCATAATTTTCGTGTATCAGAACTGTCACCGAGATAGTTTTGGTGGTTTGTAATATGTTATCTTCTTAGGATAACATACTTCGAAGTGAAGGCATAATTCGAGAATACAGCTAGGACCGCATCAGAACGTCAACTTGATCTGAATAGCAGAAATAGGTGCAGTTAGTGCCCCAAGGTTTCACAAATGGGGTTCTACGGAACCTTGACCAGGTTCCATGATGGACCATACTAGTAATTTCCTGGTCACACGATTAAGGGCTAGCTTTGAAATGAATGTGTTCGAGCTGTAATGTATACTCTGAAAGGTCATGGTGAAATGCCATCAAGGAGGAATGCATGACGCTGGGAAATAACTTAAAACTTACGAAAAACCACTAATTAATTACACAAGCAATTATTTTTTCAGTCGAGATATGGTTATCCATATTGTACCAAGACTTCATATCGTTTATAGATATGTTCTAAGATTAGTTTTGGCTGAATGACAAAAAACATAAATGATTGTTTTCAGGGAAAAACGCAATTCCTCGTAAGATGGGAGGGCTATTTTCCAGAAGATGACACCTGGGAGCCATTTGAAAATTTGGAAGATTGCAGGGATGTATTGAATGAGTACCGTATTCTACAGAGAAGTAAACATGGACAAGCACCAAGTCAGAACGAGAAGAAGTTGTCGCCTGTAAGCCAGTTATGTTTGAGGATTGGGTGTTGTGCAGTGCCGGGTTTGTAACTCCGGCAAAGTTTGCCGAGAGCATGTTTGGATTTAGATTTATCAGTGCATGTTTTTATATTGCAGCACGATTATGGTTTACCAGACACATCAGATTCAGACGATTCAGATGCGGGTGTTGCGGACAATTCCAGAATGTTGCAGAAAAAAACTTTGCCCACAACTAGCGGAAAAGAATGCGGAAAATCTTCTGTCGAAGAAAAGATTAAAAAGCCAAAGACATTCAAACGCATTTCCAGAGTAGTATCAAGCTCTGACAGCGACAATGATGTGATTTCCGTAACATCGATATTAGCAAAAACAAAGGCGGCAAATGAAGATGCTACTATGGAAAAGATGGAAAGTGATGAAGAGGAAAATCTCCTGATTACCAAAATGTGTCAGAAGCCGATTGAAGATCGTCGGAAGTCGGTGGATGAAACGAGAGTCGCCCAGTCGAAACATTCTGCTCAGCGTGCCCCTAATGATGCAAGTTCTAAGAAAAAAAAAGAAAAAACTCAAGTGATATCTACAAAAAAGCCGGTGAAATCGAACAGTTTTGATCGTGATGAAGACTGCAGGAAGTCGGTGGATGAAACTAGCATCGTCCAGTCGAAACATTCTGCTCAGCGTGCCCCTGATGATACAAGTTCTAAGAAGAAAAACGAAAAAACTCAAGTGATATCTACAAAAAAGCCGATGAAATCGAACAGTTTTGATCGTGATGAAGACTGCAGGAAGTCGGTGGATGATACAAGCGTCGTTAAGTCTAAACATTCCGCTCAGCATACATCTACTGATACAAGTTCTAAGGAGAAAAAAGGAAAAACTCAAGTGATATCTACAAAAAAGCCGGTGAAATCAAACAGTTTTGATCGTGATGAAGACTGCAGAAAGTCGGTGGATGAAACGAGCATCGGCCAGTCGAAACATTCTGCTCAGCGTGCCCCTGATGATACAAGTTCTAAGAAGAAAAACGAAAAAACTCAAGTGATGTCTACAAAAAAGCTGGTGAAATCAAACAGTTTTGATCGTGATGAAGACTGCAGGAAATCGGTTGATGAAACGAGCATCATCCAGTCGAAACATTCCACTCAGCGTACCTCTACTGATACAAGTTCTAAGGAGAAAAAAGGAAAAACTCAGGTGATATCTTCAATAAAGCCAGATTATCTACAAGAATGCCGCAGTTCGGCAAATAGCTATCCCGAACCAGATGAAACAAAGTCCAAATATGTGTCTGCAAAAATAAAGTGCAAGAAACCTGTCTCGAGTACTTCAGAGGTGGAATCCAGTTCACCAAACGATTATTTAAAAACTTTCCATATCCCTAAGAAGACTCAGAAAGCGAGTAATTTGTCTGGTGAAAAGAACAATTTGGCTTCCAAAGTTGACGCGAAACGTACCACAAGTGCAACCGTAACTTCAGTTGAGGCAACGAATTACGGTGCTTCTACTTCTGGGATCTGCAAACAACCTAAGCCACTCAAAACTCTCCCGATATGTAAACTCAACCCTTCATCAAAGGCGATGAATCATGTAGATTTAGTTTCGGAGATTTTACAACAATCTGAAAGGAAGCTGAAACCATCGTCTGCCAATTTTACCAGAGAACGTTGTGCAAGCGAAACCGTGTCAACGGCATCTCCTATGGAAGTCTGCGAGCAACCTAAAATGTCCCAAAAGCAACGTAGTGTAAGCGAAGCTAGCCCGTCAGCATCTGCAATGGGCATCAACGAAATGTCCAAAGTTGATGCAAGACTTACAGCAAGCGCAACCGTAACTTCAGTAGAAGCAATAAATGACGGTGCTTCGACTTCTGGAATCTGCAAACAAACTAAAGAAATCAAAATTCGGCCTTCATTCAAAACAAACCCGAAAGAAAGGGCAAGCGCAAGTGAAGCCGTGTCTTCGGCATCTGCTATGGAAGTCTGCGAGCGACCTAAAACGCCCCAAAAGCAATACGCTTTTAATCATAGTGCGAGCGAAATCATCCTATCAACACTTGCAGCGGATTCTGGTGAATTATCGGTTGAATCACTAAATCCACTCTCTCAGTTTACGGGCATGTCCATCGAAGAACACACAGACCAATCGCAAGAATGCGAGCGAGAATCTCCACCCCTTCATGAGATTAGTGCTGACCTGATCTGTTGGACTCCAAAATCCGACGATAACCAGAGTGTGGACGGTGAAAGTTGTGCTATGGCTAATCAGAGATCCGAAAGTAAGGTAAACGTGTAATTTCACATACTCAAGGGAACGATTAAGAAAATTTGTCTGTTTGGGGTGAACTTTTTAAGAATTGATTTCATTCCACGAACATGTACGATTCCTAATCGTCTGAAAACGTTCTTAATTTAACTTAGAGATTTTTTATTAAAATCAGAAAAATACCGATGAAGCTGCACCTACAATTCCAATCGCGCAAATTGGTAAGTAACAATATTACTAGTTTGTAAGCCTTTGCATGCGTAAATATCCCGTTTCCCTAAATTTTCAGTTTCTGATGTTGTCAACTTGTCTCGTTAAAACTCAATTTACTTTAATAACTGAATATAATAATTTTTTCTTTCATGCCGACTCTGATATTGACAATGTAGGGGGGGAAATTATGAAATTTATATTTGCAAAACAATGTTTTCAAACGAATATCACCGGGATTGCGATTTTAATAACGCCTTTTATTTTAAAGAATTGATGCATGATTATGTGAAACACGGCAAATACAAAGAAATCGAAACATGGTATAACGGGCAGAAAAAACACGATTGGGAAATGATTAACCCGCGCGGAGCCACTCTGCTCATGCAAGCAGCATGGAACGGGAGGTGTGACATCGTGAAAATGTTACTGCTGAACGGGGCCAAAGTAAATGCTCAACACGTAGGGATGAAGAATACGGCAATGATAACTGCGTGCGACGCCCGTAACATCATCGTTCCAGTTAAGTTTTAAATAAGGTCTTTGAAAACGAGAAATTGTACGTTAGGTAACTTTTGTTGTTGTTTTGTATCAGACTATATTGGAAGTATTGAAATCGCTCATTGCTTTTGGCGGGAAGCTGAACATGGTCAATGATTCCGGAGAGACCGCACTGATTATGGCAAGTAGAAAAAGTGAATTTGACTTGCACGGGCTTAGAAAATCAATACCAAATAATGTGGATTTTGTAGCTAAATATTCATAGATGGTTGGGTGAAAGTTTTTGTCGAATTTCATTTTTTTTAACTGTGAAATTATGTTATAGGCTTCTAAACGAGGTTACGCTGAAGTTGTAAAATTTCTGCTTGACCTTGGAGCAGATTTCTACGTTAAGGCCAAACCAAAAACTAAATATGGACAACAAATGACTGCGCTGGATTTTGCTGAATGGAATTTGAAAAACCATCCTTTAGCGAGAAAAGATTACTCTGAAATTGTTAGAATGATTAGCGACCTTGAAGCAAAGTGAGGAATTTGTCTTGTCTTAATTTGACAGATATACCAGACATCAAAAGCTTATTTTTCAACTTAAAATGTGGTTGTTTTTTCAGATTAACTTCTGCGTTTGAAAATCAAGTTAAACTTGTGCTCGATGGCCACGGCGAACTACTCGATCCTTTATTCGATACACGTATTTTGTGCTTGTTCGAAGACACTAAATTCATGATACCCTTTAAGTACAAAGATCAGGATCTCGAACCAGGTGAGCACATCCACAAATTTTTGCGGGGTGTCATTCGTGAAAATTTCAATCTTTTTTTCCTTGTGCGACAACATTGTTTTTTTATAGATACGGGTTTCCTGCTATTTGTTGCGCACGCGCTGTACAGCACAAAAGGAGAGGTGACGATTCGCATGTACGGCGACGCGACTGCCGTAACGCACATTAAACTTAACGGAGTCGCCCTGATTGGCATTGTGGAGGTCAGTATGCGCGGTTCTAAGCGTGCAATTTTAAGTGAAGCAGAACATAACTTTTGAACAATTGCAGAAAGATCACGTGCTGTCCTTCTGTCCAGTGAACGAAGGAGAAAATCGCTTGGAATTTTTCACCGAAGACGTGCATAACTCGGATGTAAGTGGAACGTTTCTCACTGGTACCGCTTTTAGTTCTGCGGTAAACTAATTTTGCAACTTTATTTTAGGTCAAACTCATCGTACGTGCATATAGAGTACGATTGCTAAAGTAACATTTGCAGCGATGCTCGCAAACTGCTGTTGGAATAACGTACAGCAACCCGATTTTTATAATTTGAATATATTGCGACAAATACATTTACACTCGATTCATGTGTATTTCTCAGGTCTTTATTCTTTTATTTTTACTTCCGATATTTTGTCCAAGATTCAATAAATCCCTCTAGCATACCGTACCTTTTTATTTTTTTAAATAATTGCCATATTTCTATCACGTTGAGGGGATTTTCACATTCCTTAAATGTTCCAACGTTCCCTGGAATTCAACACAACTTTGAAGAATGTCGGGTAAATTTCATTTGAGATAACTTTCTAGTTGTTTATTACGAGTTATCAATTGGGAAAGAATGTAAAGTAAATTTCCTCCATATAAAAGAGTGTAAACAAGTTTTACAACAGTCCTTGTCGTTTTAAATCTTCAAACGTTTTCTTGTTGACAACATTGCCGCTGGAATCCTCGTACTCTTCCTGCAAGAAAAGCGACATGTGTTTAAGGTAAGGTTTTTTTTTTCAATTGTTTCATTTATTGTTTTTTTAAAGTCCTACCTCTGTGTCTGGTTTCCAGCGTTCTTGTTCCTTTGAATTCTTGATGCCAGCCCACACTAAAAAATAATTCGTATTTAACATTTGTTAGGTTTTTCAGCGGTCGTAGATTTACTTTAACGAAAAGTTGGATTTCAACGTACGTGCAACGGCATCTTCTATCTGAGTAACGTTAGCAAAATGAGCAGTGTTGGGAATTCCTAGACATCGCATCCCGTGAGCATGCCGCCATTCCTGATGGAGAAATAAAGAAAATTTAACAAGGACCCAAAATCAACCCACTGCCAAACCGAAGTTAACACTTACTGCAAAATGCCTCTGGAATGCTTTTGGACCTTTGTAAGTATAGTTTCCACATATTTCGCAATTATAGCTGATATTTAAGCCGTGGAGTTTATATAACCAATAAGGTATTGGCTGGAACGGGATAAAAGGTTTTTTACTTTCTTGCAAAAGGCATTGGCACAATTTGTGAATTCTCGTTAAAGTGGTAGCCAGTAATATTACCTTTCCGTCCCATCCGAGTGGCAGGTTCTTTGGATTGTACGGAATGTCATTTTCGTCTTCGTCGTCCGAATCGTCGTCGCTGACTTCGGCGTCGGAATCCTCCCGCTCTCCTTCTGTCCGAGCTTGCTTGCGCTGGACGTTGTCCTTGGTGGCTTGCCGCTGTTCCTGTTGACGGTAATAAAGCGGTTATAGATATTTTTTCGTTTGAAAGTCTACGCACGTTCATTTTGATCGAGCATACCGAAAGAATTTCAACGAAGCGATAGACTTGCGCCTCCAGTGCTGCTACTTCTTTCTGACGTTCGCTGTCCCTCGACTTTCCCACTTTTCCAGGCTTTAACTTCGTGAAGAGATGGACTGGCAAATCACTTGCTTTCTTGCCTTTTGTAAAGAACAACCTCTGCGCTCGCTCTTCCAGAGTTCTGCATTAGAAAGATGATGCATTAACGGATCTGTGGCGTTTATAAACCACCTGAAAAGTGAATTTGCAGAAGATGCGCACCCTCCGCACTTCAATCCCAGTGCCATCAAAGCGGATTTCAACCGATCCAAGCCCAAGGAAGCCAGTTCTTCCCAAGACGAAAAGGCCGACAAGTCGAGATGGGCTCCAGAATGAGTCAGCGCACCACCGGTTTCTTTCTGCGAAGAAAACAATCATTTCTGGTAAGTTTACTTTTTATTCTTGCTCCATCCTTACTTATGTAGCATTAGGAACTCCAAAAATTTGGATCACAGAATAACTACGCTTACCGGCCATCCGGGGAATGCCCCTATTTCAAACTGTCTCTCAAATTCTTGTCGTACACTATCCATTTCCTGAAAGATCAACAAGACAGTGTCAGAAAACTGATTGCCAGATCTGAAGTGATAATAGAAGTACTTACTTCTCCTAGATCTAACAGCGGTTTTACTCTGTAGCAGTAATCCTGAAGGTAATCGAGCATAGTCTGAATATAGCGCAAATACTCCGGGGTTTTCTTCTCTCTCGGGAGGTCAAACAGTTGATCGAACGTAGTTAGGTATGTGATGTAATCGATCTTGTCCATGCCTTTTAGATTCACAAATTTTTCATAGCATTCGTGAAGGTCCAGGAATTTTCCATAGCCCTCTTCATCGGTGAATTCTGTCATATCTGTGAGAAATTTAAGTAACGAGAATTAGCCTTCCGTGATTTTTAAGAGGCCTTTACAAGTATATTTTAAAGTACTTACTAGTGGTATCCTCAGTAGGATTTTCACGTGCTTTAGCCAATTCCTCAAATTCGATGGACATTGGCACCGATACCTGTTATAGAACGTTATTTATGATTTCACAATTAGTATTCAAATTTTCTTTGCCCTTAAATTGCAAACTGGTAATTTATCTTGTAATCGTACCTCGTTAGGATGCTTGCGATGAAATTCCTTGATGTTTTTGAGGCGAGAATAAAACTCTGCAAACTCGTTGGGGCCTGAAAGGGCAGCAACTTCCTCTTTTCGTTGCCTTAAACGAAAAATTAAGTTATAAATTAGTAAAAGTTAATGCTTTTGAATGAATTCTCAAAATCTCAAAAAGATTTCTTACCCATCTTTGTCCTCATATAGCTCCTTAAGATTCGTTGTACAATCCATGTGTCGCTGTGGTAAACCATGATATACAAAAACTGTTTTAGAACATTTTTAAATTAAACAATACATAGTGTTTCTAATGAACTTCAATGAATTCTATACTAACGTCCAGCAAAATCCGCAGTCTGTGATCGGAGTTTATCTGCTCTCGATGCTAATAGAAGAATACTATTAGTAAATAATTAATTCGGCAACTTTCTGAAAATGACAGTTATAGGCTTATACTTACAGAAGGCTTTTTGTACAGCATCTCCTTTACCATAGTGTCTATTAATCGCTCCCTTTCTTCATGATATCGACGCTGTTGCTCTAACAGTGTCTCCATGTTTATACTTTTGGTAATTCAACTAAATTTTCAATTAATAAACGAAAATACCGACATGCAAAGCTTAAATCTCACTTGCATGCCCTACAACCGTAGTGAATGGTAGTGAATATGCCGACAACCGACATAAGGTAAGCCGTCACACTTTATTTTATGTCGGCTGACGGCTTACATTAATGTTACGAACTTTGTAGCAATGGCGCTTTAGCCAAGGCCTCTGAAATCCAAATTTAGAAATTCTGAATTTGAGAAATGTTACGTTCGTGAGGTCCGTCAAACGCGCTTTATTTTATAGAAAAAGTTCGTGAAGTTAAGATTATTGTTTCATTTTGTGGCACCGGATTCGCTTATCCAAACTTGACATTAATTGGTAAGCTTACCTATTTATATTTTCTAAATAACTTCTTGTACATGGTGTTAGGCATAGGCCTAACTATATGTCAAAAGTGAGCTAATGTTGTAGCAAAGGCAGCTAGTTATATAACGCCTGTTTATATTGCAACGTATTTAACAAAAATGTAATATGAGGGTCTTGCCTATTTACCAAATCTGTTGTCATGACAAGCTTTATAAAAAAACTTGGTCCAGGACATGATCTGGTATTCTTATACCCTGCACCTAGCTGAATTCAAACTGACGTCGACCTTTGACCAATTCTCCGATACATTTTAGTCTACCTATAATCAAACTATCATTATGCCCAGATACATTTTATGGTCTATGTACCATAGAAAAAAGCTAGTTAAAAGTTCGTATGCTTTCACAGGCTCTTGTTGTACCTGAGTATGTATATACCTCATATCTTACCATTAATCACTAGGCTCAACATTTACGACCCATGATTAATGTTGCAACTCTTTCAAATTCGAATCATAGTTGGTGGTGCTATATATCTAGCTTATATAAACTAATCACATTTTTGAGTGTTGCTGTTGTCATTACTTAATAATGCAGTCTCAATGTGTAGAACATGTCTTCGTAACTAATTTTCATGTAAAATTACAATGTCTAGTTTTGACATGGCAAATTCACATTCATGGTATTTATTTTATTGTTAATTCGAAAGATATTCGCGGTGCGAATATATAAACATTTAAATGCAAATTCTTCCAACGGTTGGTTTGTTAGTACCTAGATTTTATAATGATTTATACAAAAAGTTTAACAGGCTCCATCTAAGTTTTGTCATGCAGAATTTACCTAATAGTAAAAGGATCGATTTTTTGGTTAGAATTGAAGTCAATTTCATTTGTTGAAAAAGAAGGCGTTGTTATTTCTAGCAAAGCAATGTGAGTGTATGTAGTAGCCTAAATAAAAAAAAAGTATTATTTGTAAGATATGATAAAGATATAAGATTAACTTGGACGTTTCCTAAAATTCTCAGTAAATAGGTAAAAATGTATTTCTGAACGGGTTTAATTTTCTTTACAGCTCAAGCAAATAATTTATTTTGCAGCTGAACCCAGCCTGTTAAGTCCAACCGGCGGAACCACATCAACGGAACTTGGATATCCAAGTCTTTGAGTCGGTACCCGTAACCAGGTATGCACATAAGGCTCAACAGGGTGCGCCTTTTATGAGACACTTCCACCCGCAGCGCCCTTGTCAAACCTCTAGCTCCGTGATTAAATAGCGAGCCTGCTCGAGTGCTCTGTTTATAAATATAGCGCAAGAAGGGGAGCAGAAAGCCAGATTGGTGAGAAAGTTTTTACCCAAAAATAAAACCTGGGCTAGGGATCACCCCTCTCCGGCATCGGTTTTCGACCCATCTGCTGCTTGCGCGTCAATCGCCCGGCTTTTCTTCGTTTTCGGCATCCGAATTTTTCGGAAGAGATGCTGGGGAATACGAGAGCGGGGTGCTGATATGTCGCGCTCATTCCTGTACATTTCTTAGTCGATGCTCATTATTGTAATTACTATTTGGTAACCATGGTCTCCGTTTTAAATGTCATCCCTCTCCTGCTCCTGTGTGTCTCGCTGTGCCTTAACCCTTTCTTGGCTGCGGCCGCCAAGAAGGCACCACCCGTGCAAGAGGACGCCTCTGAAATCATCGAAAATTTGGACTCAAAACAATTAGATGCGCTTTTGGATAAAACGAGCTTAGTGGCAGTTTTCTTTTGTAAGTCAAATCCCGCTTTTCGAGTGATAGGAATGGTTTCTGTCTTGTTTTCCTGGGTTCCGTAGTTTTTTAAGCGGTTGCGTTGGAATGTATGCGAAAATACATCTGGGTTTCTTCAGTTAGTGGCTTTGAATTTCGGTAGCAAATCATTTGATGCAACCTGTTTTATGGAAATGCTTCCTAATTGAACTTCACTTTAATTTCCCGTTTAAGTTAACGAATTTTTTAATATTTCCCATTTGTATAAACTTGCCTATGACAGTTGAAGAAAACAGTACTAAAAATAAAACAACCATGCTATTGGTTTTGTTTAAATTTTGGTATGGTTTATTTAGTTTGCTGATATAGATAGCACTGCAGTCATCATTAATTAGTTACAGCATTACCACAGGTTTTTTTTCCAATGCTGTTTTTATTTATCCGGTTTTTTGGTTAGATTATGCAAAGATTTTTAGAAATTTCACTCATTTATCCTTTATAAGTTTTGCCAACATTAATAAGGATTCTAGTGTTATTCTTGAAAGCAAATCTCAACAAAATATAGACCATTATAAATTTCAGCATTTTCATCCTTTACACACACAGTTGAATTCATTTATAAATATTTCAGAATGAAATTGTAATTGTTTGTACGATTAAGGAGAATCCAAAAGCAAGGAAATTCGATTGTTAGAGACTTGATATAAATTATATCAGAATATTAATTTGATAATTTTGATAATCTAGTATGTAGAAAAAGCCAATTTATATGCACATTTGATTCAATGTAGCATCTAAATCTTAATTATAGTCATACAAAGACATTTAACGGTGAATCAATGCCTGTTTGGGTAACATAAATTCTGAAAATACCAATTAGGAATTATTAGATTGCCAATGTCATTTGTTGCCGAAGCACTTGAAATCATTAAAAAGTATCCGTAGGCAGGATGTTATTACGATTTCAAATTCAAAATTCATTTTCACCAAAACTAAGGAACTATTAACCCAGTTTTTGTTACGGGTAATGTATTTTAGACCATTGGGTTGATTCGCTATTTAACCGTTGTTGGTAGGCCAAGTATTTGCTCGAAGCTCTTGTTGCCAAAATTGGTTGTAAGCCCAAGTCGAGATCGTTTTTGCGCTTTCAAAATATCGTCTTGCCATATGACTCGCTAGGCTCATTTCTGCTCGCCTGGTTATGATTTCTGTTGTTGCCGCGGGGAGAGATGAGATAACAACCCGGGATATTTTTGACCAAACCGTGGGAGAAACGTTGGCCCTTGCGGACAGAATGTGCCGTAATCCAGGGTTTCGTTCCAACGGTTTTGTACGATCGCCTGAAAAACGATCGTGGTACATGTAACGGGCGACTTTCGGTCGAGCTAAGTCTCGGAGAAATGCTCGCACGCGCCAAAAATAAAACTGCTCTATTCGGGTTTTGCTGGCCCGACTTTCCCTTCTTGCATTTTTAAGCTTTGAATGGCGTGTTGAGTAATATTTACGCATGGAATTATACAATGGGGAAAAGTCAAATGCCTATGTAGTAAGAATGGAATTCCTGTGCCTGGCACATATAGACGTTTGCTTCATATGACCTTATTAAGCCCTATATTTGCTCTGTTTAAATTGCTAAAGCTCATCTTTTTCAGAAGGGTGCTTTAAGGTTAGGAAAAAATGTTCCAGTTTATAAAAACATATCTGAAAATGGCTAAAATTTAAAAAAAGTATTATTTATAATATTTATTTTGTATATGTTTTCAAACTGCAGATTGTATAGCAACTTCATATTATCATAATTTATAATACCATATATTAATGGAAATTTTGATATTAAGCGCTGCGTTGGAAAAGTCTTGGCTTGTTATGTATTATTGAAATGTTGCTTTTCTCAAATATGTATTTAAAAAATTGACTTCTGTTTGCAGAGTAATGTTTGTACAAATTAAAATTGAGAAAATAGATTAATTTTCACATATATAGGATAAGAGAGGTCTTAATAAAACTTAATGTTTCTAATGGAACCTTCTGTTTAACCAGAAACAAACCAATTAAATCTAAATATGTGCAGCATTTTCTTTATTACGGTATGGGCTTTGAATTTGAACGGTCCTTAACTATTCATTTCCAAACTAATGAGTGTACCATGTTTTAATTATATTCTCAGATGGCAAGTTATGCGGATCGGATTGTGATAAAATTTTGGACGAGCTCGAACATATCGACGATGATGCCGAACGTTTCGGAGTGCAGCTCGTCAAATCACTGGACAGAAGATATGCCAAAAATTTGGGAATCTCCAAATTTCCTGCTTTGGTTTACTTCAGGAACAAACAGCCGACAGTATTTGAAGGTAAGGAAATAATGTGGCTGTCCTGGAATATACTACGTTTGCTGCTCATTTTTTCTCAAAAGAAATCATTTGCAATTTGATATTGTTCAGGTGACTTGATGAATGAAGAAAGTGTACTCGAATGGCTAACGAGCTCATCTGCTTTGGAAAATCCAGATGAAATTGAAGAGGTCAATGCCAAGCTGTTGGAGAAATTAGTGGAGGAGAACAGTTTCGTCGCAGCACTATTTTGTGAGTGGTGCATCTTTAATTAAGCATGTCTACATATTAATACAAGGTCTTAGCTCGTGCAGAAATTAATGAATCTGGTTGAAAGATTTAATCTAGTTAGGAGCTAAGGATTTCAAACGTTACTTAAAATGGAGAAAAAAATCTCTGATGTTCAATTTGAGCCAGTTTCGAGGTTTGGTACAATGCTTGTAAATGTTATAAATCAACTACTGATATAAACCTAAATCCTCATCTCTTCTGAATTTTAAATAGCTTTTACGTAGCTCTTGTTTTTAATTAGTGGAATTTTTTAAAAAAAAGAATTTGTTTAGTGGCTATAGATTTCAGTTTAATTTTCTTTGAATTGTTCCCTTGTTTGCTAGTTTGTTTAAAGAAGTGGGTTAACAATTTTTAAACCCGTCAAGAAATTCTAAAAATAACTTATTCACGAGTATATCGGAGTTGATTTCTAAATTTTACCAGTGGTGTTGTAGGGTTTATGACCTTCTTTAGACATTTATGAAGCCACCGCATGCATACGGTAAACTTTTGAAATGAACCATCAAGGTTGAAGCGAAAGATAGTTCCTAGATATTTTTTCAGGTAATTTATGAGGGCGGCCGGTTTTTCGTTGTCAGGACTCTATGCTTTATAAAGTGAAATGCCTACTCTGGATGATGAGTAATAGATCTATTCTCAGAGGGAATTGTTATTTGCCTGCATGCTTTTATTGACAAACTGACGTACTATCTATATCCTAAGTGAGTCAATCTGACAATGAGCAGTCCTGTCAATTCCGAATCTGCTTATTTTCATTCTCGAACATGCTACTGGAAAAAAAAAATGTACGAGAGCAAATCATTATACACGCTTATTTTAAGCAAAATATTAAATGAAATTTAGAAATTGCGTATTTACAATAGAAGTTTGATCCAATTCACATTTCATTTTACATTGCGCAATGGTGGGACACCTGCTTGTCCCGTTTATCCAGTGTCCCAAATAACCAGATTTCGCTATAATAAGTTCCTTTCTTGATTATGTCATTGCGTGCGGGCATTTGAGTCGTGTTTTTCTCATTACTTATGCTGCCTTTCGCATCTACGCTCTCTAAGCTGCCGCTTTCCGCTTAATACACCCACGTTTCCCCCGTTTCGAATCAAGTTATGTTACCGAATCTTAGGAGCTAGGAGAATCCCAGGATTCCAATTTCGGCACATTTTAAAAATAGACAAGTAGTTGATCTCAACATAGGGAGTGTGGGTTTTCAAATTAAGCGCCTGAGCTTGTCAGTGTCTATTTCTTAACGTTCCACCGCCACATTAAGAATATTCAACAGTTTGTATCGAGGAGTAGAAAAATTGTGGATTCAAAAGTTTCCTGTGCAATTCATGCAATAGCTAAAAATACATCGATACATGTAGCGAAACATTTTATCTACAGCTTAAATTGGATCAACCTTGATGCATATTTTCAGAACAGTTGGTGATATGTATCAGTTTATCGGGGTAAAGCGATAGGTAGTTACGGCATCGGAAGTGGGCCTGGTGCAAAATGTGCAATAATGGATATTCTAAGTGGCAAATGCCAGTTTGGCTAATTTATCTTTCGCCTTTGAATTTACGTTTACGGTGAGAGCGATGGACGTCACTGGCTGCTCTGTCTTCCCAAAAAAGCTGCGAACTTTGACGTAAAATCGCTGACTGGGATGCATTGCATGCCTCTTGCAGGACTGTAAAACCTCCCCCGTCACAAAAATGGCTCTTTTTTTTGTTTCTACCAGAGCATTCCTGCTGCTGAAGATCGCAGTCGAGTAAAAATAACGCTGTTTTTTCCCTCAAATGTGCTGAGTGTGAAGCTCCAAGGTGGCAGCTTATCAATTTGCATCCTTATTAAGGCTTTAAGCCATTAGCGAAATTAAACGACACTTGCTTTATTTGGGGTGGAGATTGTCAAATCAAAATTACAAAATGTATGATTTATATTTGCAAATGCTCATTATGTTAGAAATCATTGAATAATATTTCTTAATTAACTATTTGCTACGTTTTGCGATAGTTTTTACTATCGGGATAAAACCCTGGTGCAAAATACCCCTCAACTCATTAACCCATGGAAGTCATTAAAAATTTAACATCATTACATCGTTACATCAAAAGCTACCAAGGTGACCTTGACATCCTGCAGTATTTCAGCTGCTGCTGTTGACCTGATCACCCATAAATAGCCAAAGTGACATTCGCAAGTGACATTATTGCCATTATGTGAAGCGAATGGAATTATGCCGAGGTGTAAGGCTGTAATAAGCGACAATGCATCACTGTATTATAATTGATGTAATTACATGTTTCTTTAAATCATTCTTTAAAGCCTTATACACATGTCTGAGGAAAAATTAACTTTCCTTCTTTTTGCTTTCTCGGCGATCTCTTCATCTTATATGTATGTCATGCTATGCTATATTAGTACGGATCACTGAAATTCAACATATCGCTCTTTAGCAAACGTAAAGCGGTTTAAAGAGACTGAGCAGCATCTCCATTACACCATTGACTCCCATTTTAGACTCGTGTAAAAATAAATTGATCAACTCCACTCACCACCTGGTCACTGTCAAAATTGCGATTAAATGAACATGCTTGTCCTGATTAATGTTTTAAGAAAGCTGCTTCCTGCTGAACTCGGATCGAAGCTTTCCCAGAATTAAATTATGAGCAAGCTGTGCATTCGCCTTTTTAAAATAAAAAGGGTTAGAAAAATAATTTCTCCAGACACCCATGTCCTATTATGCCCAAAATTTGAAATTGCAGTAGAACCCCAATTTATTCGAGTCATGTGCAATACGAAATATACGTGCCGTAATGCAGATACGTACTGTATATGTATTTATTAGTCTTATAATAAATACATTAAATTTACAAAATTTACAGGAAATATTACTAGAATTTATTTTGAATCTATATTATCCGAGTTTTCTGTTATACTACCGAGGTCTTCGTCAACTCGGACTATCGGGATTTCGTTACAGTTCACAGTTATAATCGTTTCTTTATTTATTTTAATTACAGATGAAAGCCAATGCAAACAATGTGATAAAATATTAAAAGAGCTGGAGAATATCGACGACGAGGCCGACAATTTAGACATTGCATTTGTTAAAATCAGAGACGAAGAATTAATTAATGAATATGGCATCGATGTTTTGCCAACTTTGGTTTATTACAGGAAGAAAATTCCTCTTATGTACGAAGGTTTGTTTTGTTTTTAAAAATATTTACCTACAATATGCATGCTTCTCTCTGGTCTGCTGACTACTAGACTAATTTATCTGGTGTGGTAAATTAGCAGTTTTTGGAATAACCCTGCTTAGAAAAAAATCTAAGGAGAATTGTGCATTGTTGCATGTCCTCCATTCAACAAATTCGAAGCATTTTGTTCGTTTCTATTTTTAATTTGCTATACTTACAAATTATGTTTTTGTTTTCTTTTTCTGGCAGGTGACTTAACTCAAGAAGAAGACGTCCTAGATTGGCTGGTGACCCAGAAGAATTTGGGAGAAGAAGACGACGTTATCGAAGATGTCACGGCAAAATCTTTGGCTAGACTTATCGACTCAACTCCCCATCTTGCGGTATTATTTTGTGAGTTTTTCATGCATTCTCGAAGATACCATTTACAAGAATTTCGAAAATTCTAAATTTTGAGATTATTTTCCGTATATGGTAGTAAATGATGCACTTTTATTTGACAGATGACAACGATGATAAAGAAAGCACAGATGCATTGAAAGAGTTGGAAAATATCGATGATGATACCGATAAACACGGAATTCAATTTGTGAAAATTGACGATAACAAAGTGGCAAAGGAGTTTGGTATCGACGAACTGCCTACACTAGTTTACTTTGAAAATGAAATCCCTAGTGTGTATGATGGTGAGTTTCTGAAACTCTGTTCTTAGCTATACCTGAAAATAAGAGTAGCACTGTTTTAGCTTACCATTGCCCCTGTTTCTAATTTTAGGAGACTTAGATAATGAAGAAGCCGTTTTGGATTGGCTGGTCCATCAGCTGACTGCCGATGAAATCGAAGATGTCACCGACGAGATGTTGGATAAACTGATAAACGACTCGAAGCAGTTGGCCGTTCTGTTTTGTAATAATTCATATTCTGGCTCTTTGAAAAACTTCAGCTTTTTTGGCAAAAATGCTAATACGACGAAATCTGTTTCTCAGATGACAAAGATGATAAAAAAAGCGAAAAAGTGTTGGCGGAACTGGAAAACATCGACGACGACTGCGATAAAAATGGAATTCCATTTGTCAAAATTGATAACGACGAGGAAGCGAAAGAATACGGAATCGACGACATACCAACATTAGTTTATTTTGAAAATCAAATACCTAGCATATACGATGGTATGTTGAACATTTCCAGTATGCATGATGTCTTTTGTGCTATTATGCCGACTTATAATTACGATATTATTTTTTGCGCGACAGGGGACTTGACAAACGAAGACGAAGTGTTAAAATGGTTGATTCAACAAGTTTCCAGCGACGAAATTGAAGATGTCACCGACAAAATGTTGGAGCAACTCATCGACAAATCCAAGCATTTAGCAGTCTTGTTTTGTAAGATCTATATTACATCCAGCTTTCGCATCGGTGCGATTTTTTTCTCTAGCGATGCTCATTTGTAAAATTATTTCTCAGATGATAAAGACGATAAGAAGAGCAAAAAAATCTTGGAAGAATTAGAGAACATAGACGATGACACGGATAAGCATGGCATCAGCTTTGTGAAAATTGATGACGATGAAGTGGCCAAGGAGTATGGCGTCGATAACCTGCCCGCATTGGTTTACTTCGAAAACGAAATTCCTAGCCTTTATGACGGTACTGCACACCTCTTATCCGTATTTTGAAACGGGGTTTTGAAACTTGCTTTTCTTAAAGTTGTACTGTCATTGAAATATTAGGTGATCTGATGAACGAGGAAAAGGTATTAGAATGGCTGATCCATCAGGTGGAATCGGACGAAATCGAAGATGTCACCGACGAAATGTTGGAAATGCTGATTAAGAAGTCTTCAAATTTGGCTGTTCTTTTTTGTAAGTTACATTCAAGTCGTTTATCGGTGGTTCAGTTAAAAAGATTTCAGTTTATCTTGTTTGTTGCGTGAAGTCGAAAATCTCTTCCCGAAATGCATTCAAATCTTTGTTTCTGGGCCTTATTTCTCCGAACTTTGGCAATTCAATACTTTCCAGTATTCCATGTTTGATATCCATACAAACCATCCATAGTAAGATCCTGTCATCCACAAACTAGGCTAATCCTGTTCCTAATTTCAGATGATAAAGGCGACAAGACCAGCGAACGAGTGTTGAAAGAATTGGAAAACATAGATGATGACACGGACAAAAACGGAATCCAGTTTGTGAAAATCGACAACGACGATCTAATTAAGGAATTTGGAATTGATTCCGTTCCCACTTTAGTGTATTATGAAGGAGGCATTCCAAGTATTTACGAAGGTAAAGTTTGCACAATTTTAGCTGCTACTTGTAGGTTAATCGAGCGAATGCGGCGTGATGAAGGTTCAACTATAATAGAGTTATTATTGACTAGGTGATTTAACAAAGGAGGAAGAGGTTCTGGAATGGCTCATTACCCAGAAGACCGAAGACACCATCGAAGAAGTCACGGACGAGATGCTGGACGATTTGATCGAGCAAAATGAATATGTCGCCGTGTTTTTTAGTATGGAAACTTTGTTTTGGTCTTCCGTTTTGATAAACGTGCGGATAAAAAAAAAACCGTCCCTTTAATTTTTCAGCTGGTCCGAATTGCAGGGATTGCGACGCCGTTTTGAAAGAGCTCGAAAATATCGACGACGAGACTGACGAACACGGAATGCATTTCGTCACGACCGAAGACACTGCATTTGCCAAGAAAAATGCGATCAAGCATTTCCCGTCTTTAGCTTTGTTTCGTAACGGGCAGCCCATCATTTATTCCGGTAAATTTTCCACTTTGCCGTGCTTGAGGGAGTTGCAAAATTTAATTGTTGTATCGAGTCGTGACCGCTTTAAATTATTGGAATTTAGGAGATTTGAAGGACGAAGATAAGGTTCTGGCCTGGCTGACTGACGACGATACAATGGAAATTCCCGATCAAATCGAAGAGGTGAACAAGAAAATGTTGGAAAAAATATTGGATACTTCTGAACATGTCGCGGTTTTTTTCTGTAAGACTTGGAGGTGATTCCTTACTCGATTAGTCCCAAAAATGGTAATTTATTTTAACATGCGGTATGTTTTTCTATATCAAGATGAAGAAAATTGCAAAAAGTGTGATAAGATATTGACTGAGCTGGAAAACATTGATGATGAAGCTGATCAGCATGATATTGACTTTGTGAAGATTTCGGATCCTGGCATCGCAAAGCAATACGGTCTCCTCTCTCTGCCGGCTTTGGTTTATTTTCGCAATAAGTTTCCTCAAATCTACGAAGGTATCCTATTAAAATATTTTCCAGTTTTAATTGGGAAATTCATCGTTGCAAGATTATCACAATGGAATCCAAGCTAATAACGCATATCGTTACAGGGGATTTGAACAACGAAGAAAAGGTTTTAGAATGGCTCGTGTCGTACAAAGATTCGCCCACCGATGTCATCGAGTTAGTCGATCGTAAAATGCTCGAAATGCTTCTGGAAGAAGCGGAGAATTTAGCCGTATTTTTCTGTGGGTGATCAGTCGGTTTCAGTTTGTTTTCTACTTAGTTCCATCGTTTTGACGGAGTCGATTTATCTCTATACAAATAGTCGAGGAAGATTGCGATGGCTGTGACACGATTCTTCAAGAATTGGAAAATATCGACGATGACACGGATCGGCACGGAATTCATTTTGTCAAGACGAACGAGTTGAATTTCGCGAAGGGATTGGGAGTCGCCTCTTTCCCATCTTTGGTCTATTTCGAAGACAGGAATCCCAGTATTTACGAAGGTAAGAAAACCTCGCAATCCAAATTTATGTTCTGTCAATTATATTATAATCGGAGGTCCTTCATTCATACACGGTTTTGAATTTTAGCGATTTTTTGTGGTGGCCCAGTTGTGGTCGACCAGTTTTGCTCTACTCATTTTAGGCATAAGAGAATGAACCTGAAATACGCGGAGCAAAACTGGTCGACTTTTTTGTCGATAAGTGTAGAAAGCATAAAATTCCGACATCCGAAGGGTTTAGCTTGATTACCCTTTACTCGCAAAATATACTACATTCCTGGAGTGCTTTTATTCTAGTTTAGAATTATTTTCTGCTTAACTGCTTATTTACCATTTGCTAGCAGCTTTATAAACTGTATAGTGCGGCTCCATGGATGGGTAAAATTGGTTTATTATATCCAGATTTTAAACATAAACAGTTCTGTATATCGTGGCAGTTCCTTTAAAAGGTACCCTACGATGGCTCATGGTATTGTAGTAAGCAGAACAAATGCAGCTGGAAGGTTGAAGGCAGCAAAAACTAAGATTATGTCCTGCTGCCTTTAAGTTAATTTTTTCTGCTACCATTTTCTCTTGCTAATTTTTGCGATAAACACACGTGTAAATAATCTCATCTGATATCTAGGCGATCTTAAGTTTGAAGAAAACGTCCTCCGCTGGTTGGTCAGAAAAAAATTGAAAGCCCAATTAAATATAGGCAAAAAAACTCTACATAACGATAAGCAGCAGATTGAAAAGGAGTCGGGAAGGACGGCAGCAGCAAAGCAGCAGCAAACAAATAGAAAGAAGTCTGCAGTTAAAGGTGTTTCTTGCTAGTACATGTCAAAAGTTGCCTTAATCTTCTACAAGCTCTGTTAACTTTTACAAGCTTTTGCGCAACTTGTTCTTTTTTACTTTGGATGGGAAAAAGGCTATTGCATGACCTTTGTTAATGCGGCTGTACTAAACTTCTCTAGCTTATATGTTCGATGTCTGCAATTTCTCTTAGAAGCTTATTTCTTCCGCTCTGCTTTCTTCCATCGTTTTCTCGTTTCATCTGCACGTGCGACCGTTATATTGTCAACGATTAATGTTTGAATACAAGATCGACCAGGTGCTGATTTACGTTGTCGAAACTTCGTCATAAATATGTTGGTCACTTTTAACGTCTTATTAATTCTTCGTACTTTAAACACATTCTTTTCTCTTCTTTCAGATCTTTTTTTTTTGCATTTAACGAAATTAGATCTTTTTCTGTTTTTGCCTGACGTAAAATGTCTTGAATTATGGATTTAAAAGGCATTCCTGCATTTTGTAATTATGTAACTTCTTCCTTTAGGTTTTAATTCTTTGCGTATCAATTCTAGGAGATCTAAAGAAGGAAGAGGGCGTTTTGGATTGGCTGATCAAACAAAAGTTGGAGGACACAATTGAAAACATTAATCGCGAAATGCTGAATATTATCATTGACGAGAAAGATTATGTGGCCGTATTTTTCTGTAAGTTCTCCGTTATGCTAACATTTTGTGTCTTACGAAATGTTTTGTGCCTACAATTCTGAATCACGCCTTATGTCCAGATGTCGATAACAACGAAGATTGCGAAATCGTTTTGAAACACTTGGAATTAATCGACGATGATTGCAGTGATTTTGGAATCGAGTTGGTGAAAATGAACGACCACTTGATGGCCAAGAAATACGGCGTGAGAAAACCGCCTGGTCTGGTGTACTTCCGAAAAGGAAAACCCGTAAATTTCAAAGGTCTGCAACTGATCAGTCTATGACGATGCATTTTGTCTAGTTGAATTGGAAAATCACAACTGAAATGTGTTTCTCTGTTGCTGTTATTAGGTGATCTCGAAGACGAAGAAGAGGTCCTCGAATGGCTGACGGATCCCGACAATTTGGAGCTTCACGATCACATCGAAAAAGTCAACAAAAGAATGTTCGAAAAGATGCGTCAGAGGTCTGACTACTTAACGGTGGTTTTCTGTGAGTAATGCATTTGTTACGCAGTTGGGAAAATGATACTGTTGAAATGTTTCTAGCTTCCAAATTCACCAATATTTTCTTAACCAATCGATATGCCACGGTGTGCTTCCTCGTTTTTATTTTCAGATAGCGATGGCAGTTGTAAGCAGTGTGAAAAAGTTCTTGAAGAACTTGAAAACATTGACGACGAAGCCGATTCGCTGGGAATTGATTTCGTGAAGATCGACGATCATCAGTTGGCCAAGGAGTACGGCGCATTTGCTCTGCCTGCGCTTTTGTTTTTCAAGAAAAATGCCGAGCCTGTGATTTATGCTGGTGGGGAAAAGTTTTTTTTTTTTGTCATTTCGAATGTGGAGATTTGTTTGCCTCATTTTCAAACGTATTTTATCAACAGGCGATTTGAAGAACGAAGAGAAAATCTTAGACTGGCTCATTGCGCAGAAAGATCCATCTGGCGACATCATCGAGGAGACTTCGGGCGATCATTTGGTGGATAAAATAACGAATGCGGATCACATTGCTGTCTTTTTCTGTGAGTTCGCAGAAAATTTGTTATATTTTAGATATTTTTTACTCTTATACATGATGTGCCCTGTTTCGTGTTTTGCTTCCAGACAGTAAATCGGATTGCGACGAATGTCCGACGATTCTGGAAGAACTGGAGAACATCGATGACGACACAGACAGGCACGGCATTCAGTTCGTCAAGACCCAAGATTTGGATGTGGCAGATCAGTTTGGGGTGAATTCTTTTCCAGCGCTCATCTATTTCGAGAAGCAAACACCTAATGTGTACGAAGGTATGAGTTATAAAGGATGGTGTCCTTTAAGAGAGGCGATTGCAACGCGTAGCATCGTTTAGAATTTCGTGGAATTTTTAAGGTGATTTGCTCGAAGAAGAAGAGGTGTTGCAATGGTTAATTCATCAGAGGAACGAGGACACCATCGAGACTGTCAACAAGGATCTGCTGGAACATATGGTCGAAGAAACTCAATATTTGGCAGTGCTTTTCTGTAAATAGAAACGACAACTTTATGCTTTATACTTGTGGTGAATTGACTCAAAAGATTTAACATAACCTTATGTTACGTCTTTACTCGTAGATAAACCTAATTGCAAATCCTGCGATTTGGCACTGGTTGAACTCGAAAACATCGACGACGATACGGATCTTTACGGCATTCACATGGTGAAAATCCAGGACGTGCAGCTGGCAAAACGTTATGGAATCAAGACCTTTCCTGCGCTGGTCTACTTCCGAAATGGAAATCCTCTTATATACGATGGTCAGTCGGTTTTGGCCTTTTTGCGTTCGGTGATCGAACAAAAAGCATTCGCAACAGAAGTAATTTCTGTTAATTCTTTCTATTGTACAAATACTCTCAATTTCAATTTACAGGTGACATCAAGAACGAAGATGCGGTCTTGGATTGGCTGGTAGATGACGACAATCGGGAATTGGCGGACGAAATCGAAGCAGTCAATTCTCGCATGCTCGAAAAGCTGATGGACGACTCTCCGTTTCTAGCCGTGTTTTTCTGTAAGTTCTACATAATTTTGACAATTCGTGCATTGTTTTGATAGAGAGTCGCCGACAATCGGTGGCGAAGTCAATATCCAAAATTGTGTTCTTGTTAAAGACGACGAAGATTGTCAAGACTGTGCAGCCGTTTTAGCAGAGTTGGAAAATATCGACGACGAGGCCGATATGTACGGCATTGATTTTGTGAAAATTAATGATCCGGCAACTGCGCGCGACTACAATATTCTGCAAACGCCTGCCCTTGTGTACTTCCGCAAGAAGGAGCCTGTTGTCTTCGATGGTAAGCGAATCGTGATAATAGAAATAAAGTTGCTGTGAACATCGGGCTTTTTCTGACGACTTTTATAATTTATAGGGGATATCATGGACGAAGAGAAAGTTCTCAGCTGGTTAACGAGCCAAGACATTTTCGAGATTAAAGACGAAATCGAGGAAGTGAATCGAAAAATGTTGGATAAGCTGTTGGAGGAAAACGATTTTGTCGCAGTTTATTTCTGTAAGCAAATCGTAGTTGCGATGTGCTTTACTTATGACGAGACAATGGTTTTATTTAACGAGGGTCGGCTTCTCTAACGCACGTTTTTATTTCTCAAATCGAAAGATGACGACGACTGCCAAAAGTGCGACGAAGTTTTAGAGGAGTTGGAAAACATCGACGATGAAGCCGATAACCTGGACATCGCCTTCGTGAAAATCAGGGATTCTCGCTATGCGCGAAAATACGGAATCAACCATCTGCCAGCGTTGGTGTATTTCAGGAGGAAATTTCCATCCATTTACAGAGGTAAATGTGGATCTTTTTACTGTTTGATTAGGCAGAGACAATTCTATATCCTGCTTTATAAAATACACGCTAGATGGTTTTATACGCATTATCTGTTTACGGAGAAAGAATTCCTATGCTTATAGTCGTTTGTCATTTTAGGGGATTTAATGGCAGAGGACGAGGTTTTGGAGTGGCTTCAAAAGAATCGGTACAGGTCTCCGGAACTGAATTTGTTCATGTATGCCCTGGCGGCCATTACCTCGGCATTCGTCTTATACACGCTCTTTCTCATGTTCTGCTTCCGAAAAGAAAAAACCCAGTGAAATAGATGTCGGACTAGTAGCAGCAATGGATTCATCGCAACAAATTAAACTTTCGGGTAAGTCAAGGTTAATTTAAACTACTACTACATTAGCCGAATTCCGTTGCTCGTCTGTATATTTAATAATGTAAAAGTGGTTTAAGCTCAAGTTATTGAAAATGAAAAACGGCAGGAATGTCTCGGTGACATTGAGAAATTTCCAACTAAGATATTATATGAACAAAAATTAATGTTATACAAATCCCTTTCAACAAATCTTGAGTGTTAAACTTGAGTGTTTTGTTGTGATTTCAGGTAACTCAATGCAACGATCTTGTTTATCGTAAACCGACAACACCATTCAAAAACACATTTTAACGTCATCCCGAATGTTTCCGAGCATCTATCATCGCTGCCCGTTAACGTGAATCCTGTATTTTTGTTCCTTCCAATCATCTTGAAAAATTCATTTTTTTTTCTTCATTTCATTGTGATAAATAGGATTATTTTCATTAGATCATCTTTTTAAAAAGGACATCACTTCCTTTGATAATTCCCCATTCTCTCGATTTTCTGATTTGTGCTTTTGGTTTTGTAATTGTTTTTCCCAGGGAATAGTAGTTAGCGATCCACACTTTTTTAGACTTTTATCGGATTTATCTGCTTTTATCAAATTCATTTGACCATTAACTTCGAGCTCAAATTACATCTTTTTTTTTGCCAGAAAAACTGTGATCCGTGAAATTTGCAGCATTGTTACGTAATTGTGGTTTTAAGATAGTTGACGAATTCTTCCAGTAACAAAGCTGCTGCAAAGGGCCATATGCCTATTTATTCATAGGATTTAATCGGAATGTTAATCCTTATCCAATTGTGAGGGAATTCAGGGTCAGAATTTCATGTAGATGAAAGACCCAGTTGGCTCGACTAAATTGGCATGATTACACATCTTTGGTCCTTTCACTGATTTTTATTTTCAACGACGTCCTTTAGTAGTTAAAACAGTTTAAACATTAGTAAGAGCCTTTAAGAATTGTTTAGAACCTTTTTATATAAAGGGCTTAATTGACTCAGGGCTCGATTTCTGTCACATTTCATTTTATGAGTCTTTCAAAATGCTGTTTAATAAAACATGACTTGAATGTCCAACTTTTGCGTATAATTTATGAAAATATCCAGCATTACTTTTTCTGAAACTCTCAGAAACTCTAAAAAGCCGAATTTCAAAAATTTGAAATTATTCTATAAATGGTATTAAAAAAGGCGGGAAATCTAATTGTTTATATTCAGGGTAATCCAGCAGCCTTGAAAATCTGGAAATGTGCTTGAAATTTACAGTTTTCAGACTGGAAAATATTGTGCTAATTAATTGGTTGTGGGGAGGGGTCTTTAAAAATTCTATAAATGAGCTTTAAAATATTTGATGTTTTCCAGAAAATTTTCTGGGCATCCTGTTATTGTGAAAAGTATTACATGTTGTATGAAAACATGAATTATTTGAAATTTATATTTAAAACAAACTGTTGCATAATTTGAATTTTGAGGTTTAAAGCGAACCAATGATGTCGAGGTGCCACTCTGCGTTTAGCAGTTTTAATCTTGAAATAATGACGTATCGTTTTGAACCGCTAGGTGTCGCCGCGCATTGCTTTTTTTTATTCACTGGCATAAGTTGTTCATTATATAGCCGTCGCAGAAAAGGGAGTTTCTTTGAAGCGAGTTGTTGGATTATCGAGTCGGTGATTTCGTTGAACGTTGCCCGAAAGCCAGACGCAATGTCGGACGAATCAAATAACGACGCACAGGACGTGCCAGAGATCGAGTTAATCATAAAGGTAAGCTAAAACAAGCGTATTTCACATGTACGGCGCGAATAGGACGACCCGTAACGTTCGAATGCAATATGGCTGGTTTCGAATGGCACTAGGCCTAAAAGCCAGTACCGTGTAATAGGAAAAACCACTTTTGAGGATGATTGGGAAATCTTTTCGTTTCTACCCCCCGTCAAGATTTATTGTTTGTCGCTCTATATTGTTTGGATCTATATCTTATTGGCGTTATTTCGAAATCGTTTGCTCTAAGCTTATTCAGAACCCTCGTCTCAAAGTCAACTTTTCTACCCTAGGAAAAACTTTGTTTACCAAATTGTAATTACGTTTCTTTTTTCCCCCCCTCCACATTACGCAAAAATGATTACCAGCATGTCCGGGATTGCTTATTTGCTGTCTAGGCACGATTTATGACGATGAATCACCGAAATATCGTAATTGCCAATGTGTATAATTACGAGCTCGTTTATCAAACTTTAGAAACCACCTTTGGTATATAGTTTCAAAGTCGTTATTATTCTGGTGTTTTTTTTTATTATGACCGTTTGCACCGAGCTCTAAAGTTTATGCCAACGAAGATTAGAAAAGGTTTTATGGTTGGCTCATCCTATCTTTGCCAATGTTCGCCGGTTTTCATCTTTAGGTGTATATGCTAAATAACTGGACTAGTCGTTAACTCTTGTTGGATGTTTCTTTACTCCAAACTACACGTTATGGGTTTCTAAAACCTGTGTAGGCGTGTCATCCTATTTCAGCATTCACTTTTAAAGTGTTTATGATGTAATTAACTAGCTTAACTCGTAACCCTGATTGCTTCGAGTTGGACTGATAGCATGGATGAATCAAAATAACCCTTGAAATTGTGGAGAACCTCTTTATAGAAATTGAACAAGTCCAATTATCACCTGTTGTTTCAAAGGGGACGTTAGTTTATTTACATAATTTTCTTTTCCACTCATTTTTATTTTGCCTATAAGAAAGCAATTCTCATGTGACTTGTTTGTTTGTCAATTCGCCCAGGCCAAACCCATATTGTGTACAAATTACTGAAATACCATTAAGCGTTTTCATCGTTTTTCTATTAATCGCTCATTCCGAGCACGTAATGTGGCAAGACTGCCAGTATTATCAAGCAGTATTTATCGCGATTAATAAATCAACTTCACATTCCAACTTGTGGTGCATTTTTGGCATGCAGGTCATAGAGTACATACGAACCTACGAGTGGATACGAACCTTGTAGACTTCGTGACTGTATGCCGAGAAGGTGGATTTAAAAAAAGTGGATTTTAAAAAGCGAAAGGGTTGACAAAAAGCAAAAAAATACCCCATGAGACCGGAGTTTAGCAGTTGTAAAAATGTGTAATTTCATTTACACTCTCCAACGGAGTAATTGGTAACTGGGTGGTCATGGTGGATAAGCCTCTCGCCGACTTGTTATTACTTGGAAAATTAATTTTGCCAACTTTTATCGGCCCTGATACGATAGTATATGTCAAAATGAATGAGTGGATGGAAAAAAACGGACCAAGTTTCCAATGCATGTTACTTTTATTTTGGTGTGTAATGCAGGAAAACTTAATTCAGTTTATTTGCAACTATACCGTATTTCATCAATGATAACTCGCACATTAATTTCAGTACCACCAATTCGTTTACTTCAGTAAAAGTACTGAGAATCTATAGCAATAACTACACGTTTATTACTAGTGGTGTGCTATGCATAAACTACTGCATTTTGTGGATCCAATATGGTCGGGTTGCCATCATCCCCCGCAAAACACATGCTCTTCGAATTACAAAAACTGCACCCATCAGCATAATTTTTTGGTGATCTGTTTTCTCGAGTGTTCTCTCCAATGAGTAAGTAACCCACACGAAAGCTGGTAATTCCGTTTAAAACAAACAATATTAAAATTCAGAGGCACGCGCGTTTCCGTTTTCTTACTCAAACCATTTTCTGGTTAAATACTAATGTGGGTGGACCGGGACCTTGGGAAAATATTGGCCTTTGCTACAGTCATTGTATTCATATTACTTTATAAAGTTCAGTTAATCCCGAACTCCCCGATTCATGAGTTCCTACCAGAAATCTTCCAACACCCACCACACTGCACTTTGCATATCGCTGTTTCGGGGCTCATTAATTACGTTTTTTTCCTCTTTTAAAACGGAGGGCCCCAAAATTTGACTGCGCCCCATTTGGTTAGGGGGCCATGACCGTATACTGCACTGTAGTTGCTGTTTTGGTTGCTTGTTGCGAAACTTGTTAATCTTAAATCAGACACACCTACGTTTTATAATATCCGAAATGTCGAAGAGCTTTTCGTAGGAGTCTCAAAATCTTTTTTTCGAGCAATAGCAATGAGTCATGTTTTTTAAGCCTACCAGTTGTTCATCAAATCCCTGCAATGGATTAAACTTTGGTCGATGTTTCTGTTTGAACACATCGACATACACATGTTTTCCTGCAAAGCGAATAATAATACGTTCGGCTTACCAGCTGTTGTAAAATACATAACAGGGTTGTTATAACCTACCTGTGGTTTTCAACAGCTGTTTGCATACAAATGTTTAGGGCAGTTGTTACTCCAAAAATCGCCTATGACCACATGTCGGAAATGGTTTAGTTTGCGCATATTTACCTGGATGCTCAACGCATTGTTCTCCTTGAAAGAATTAAGTTTTGCAAATCGTGTCCTTTCAACTACATTTTTATCTGTTTTTGAAGTTTACAACTTAAAAGGTGGCAATGGCATTGAATTTTTCGGTTTGTCGTGCTTAATTTCACCCTGGCTCGTGCAGCCTTGGTTGGGCCGGCCGGGAAATGCACGAAGTGGAAAGTGGGACATTGGCTCATTATGAAGGAAAATGCTTGTCAAAGGGTTAAATTCGGTAAAAAAAAATAGTCGTGACATCGTTTGCTTGCAGTTTGCAACGACAATTGAGTCACTGAATTTGTTATTCAAATTTTTCAGGCCGTGGTGGCCTTTACAGTGGCTTTCTCCTGCCGTTTAGAACTGTTAGAAATTTGACCCCTACCCGACCTCTTGAGGACGGCCTTTTTGAGGAGCTCCTTATCCTTACTGCCATATAGGACAACTTCTGTAATCTGTTTTAAGGGCGTTTTATAGTCGGATCCTCGTCGTATAATCTGCTTGTAAACAGTTATGTTAAAATAGAAATGCATTTCGCGTTTATACCGATTTGATTAAACGCATTTTGGGCTTTCAACGACTTTATCAAATTTGATTTTTCTTCTCTGACACATTTGGGTTTTTTTCTGCACCCGATATTCTGCGTTTTGTTTTATATAATGCAATATCGTTGTTAAGTTTTAAGTGTTTGCGTAGTTCTCTACGCTGTCGATCTTGTTTTTTTTATCTCTTCTAAATTAGGACTATGCAGATAAAAGATAAGTAAAATAAAAATTTAATGTCCCCGGCAATGAACTTTTATATCAATGGGGCGATAGGACAGAGGGTGATTCTTCCCTCATTTCCCTTCCGAATTTTTTAATAGGTTTATTTAGGAGAAAGAAAAAGAAACACGATATCTATTTAAACCACTGTGAACCAGTATTAAAAATTGGGACAATAGAGATTTTGTAGGTTACTATCGGATTTGGGAATCCTTGTTCCGGATTATGATTATGGCGTCGCGTCGACTTGAAATACAACGTATATTTATGACTGATTCACAATATTTTCTCTAAAACCTCGCCCACAGCTGATATAATATCCTTGAAATTCCAGCAGAAATACATTCGTTGCAATGATAACGTCAGTTTATTTTATTTAAAAAAATACACTTTGAGCAGTCTCAGTTCAGGTTTAATAAAGTTCAGTGGTGTCACTTTTGGAGTTTTTTTGTTTACAACTCGTCACTTGAAATTGTTTGCGGAGGCGTTATTCGATGGAAAACTGACCCGTTTAGTGCTATTAGTAGGTCAGATGTTTTCGTCTGTTTCTTGATAATGTGACGGACTGGCATCAAATGAAATTTCGCGAGTGAGCAACAGATTTGTACGACCTCAATATATACAACGCGTGAATTTTTCTGTTGTTACGCTGTGCAAATGAAAGTGGGCCGACTTTTGCTGTCCCAAAAAAAAAACATCAACGCTCAACATAAATAATAAAGAAAATGCACCTAAACCGATGCAACGATAACGAAATATCTCGGCTCAACATCGTCGACACCCGCCCTATACGAAACTCATTAGAGCGAAGTAGGCGAGCAGCGCCAGGCGGACCCCTGGTGACGGAAAAAAGGGGCCCCCTCCCCCCCGGAAAGGATTTTGCATTCTTAAAAGTATTGCAGAGTAAATAAAACCAGAATTATCCGCGGATGAATTGCAACGGGGGTAATTAAACCGTGAAACCGACGACCCCAAAATACCTTGCCCCACATTCCACTGCTGTCCGGCAACAACGGCTGCCGAGGAAATACCATTCGGATACCGTTACCAATTTATCAGTACTTTATCAGCGACTTTTTAGTTTCTACCCTGATTAAGTGAATTATGACCATTGTAGCCCAAGTCACAAAATGAATTTTAACCGATTTGGATATGGGTCATGAAGAGAGCGCATGCGCACGTGCACATTTCAGCCGATTTGGTAAACAGATTTTCATGAAATTCAGTTTCGTGACAATACAGTTTGAGCATGCCAACATCTTTATACTTACCTTAACTTTAATGGAGGGAAGGGAAGAACCACGCATGCGCACCCATTACGTTCAGTTCAATAATGGCTCCTCCCTTCCCGCCATTAAAGTTATGGTAAGTATGAAGACGTTGACGTGCTCAAACTGTCTGCTGGTCACGTGAATAATACTAAAATAGCACATGTCACAGAATGGATTTTAACCGATTTAGATACATTTTATGCAAATATGCAGGAGCTCTATTCAATCATCGCATGGCCAATGCACATTTCAACCGATTTAAGATTGAATTGGTGTAAATCAGTTTTCAACTGGGACTAAATCGATTCCGTGACTTTGGCTATGATTTTTTTTACAAAGATAAACTTAACAGATGTGAAGGTTAACTGAATGTTAAACTAAAAACGAAGGAAATTTCTGTACTTTGGAGAGGAATAAATTGTTAATTTGGAAGCTAAATCCCATGCCCACCGTGTTAAATTTTGAAATACATGCATTATAAATAACGCATTCAAGGAAGATTTATTATAAGCATCGAAATACGGTTGAAAATCGGGTGCTAACCAACGATTAGGATGCATTGAAAGCGATTTCCATGCACCATTTGCTCTCATTTCCAGCATCCTGTCATCCGTATAAACAAAACCTATTTTTGTTTTCTAAACGAGTTTATCGGTTTCCGTGTTTGAGTAAGCCTTGTTTGCCGTCCTTCGATACTCTTTTTGTTTCTTGAAATTTATTAACTCAAATGTTTTCTTCTAAATTCTACCTTGTGGGAAATTTATTCCTTCATTAAAATGGGGTGTGTCTTTTATTTCAATTTTAGGGGGAGCGAAACCCCCAAGCACTCATTAAAACGTTGTCGCGTGTAACTTTATTAGTTATGTAAGAATCGCAAATTTTCGGTCAGTAGATAATGAGGTTATTAAAACGGACGGCAAACATGAGTTGGAACTGACAGGAATAAATAGCCATGAGTGAAAGTTATCAATACACCTACTGTGATAACGGAATGGATTTCATCTTTGCTGAAAACCGATTATGCTTGCATCGGATGCAATGGATGAAATCCATTCCGTGACCACTGCTTTATTAGAAATTTAACAATTAAGGGTCGTGTTCTTGTCACAATTAACCCGAATCCACTGTATGGCGAGGTAGAGGATATTTTCGCTAGTTCCGGATTGGAAGTTTGTGTTTTAACGATAATATTTATAAATAGGTATTGACTAATTTCATGGATTATTAGGGCCATGTGTTGGCCTCTCATCCCGGAATCACTTTTTCGAGTGCTCGTGTGATTTTACGTCGCTCCACCTGAAGGTCTTTTTGTGTTTACCGACGCGTTGGTGGGACTAATTGACCCGTCTTCATATATTTTCTATTTCTGGTAATTGGCGGAAGTCTGGAGGTGTTTTTTACGCCGGTTTTATGCAGATTTCAAGGTCGTTTTTCGGCGATTTTTTTACCACGTACCCTTTGTATTCTTCAATATCAGACACTGTCTTGATATCATGTGCTTTCTGTAGTCATGAGCGCCACCTGTGGAAGAAATTCTCTAGTCAATGTCCTCATAAATGTGCTTGAATTTCGTGTAAAAACGCCAGTTTATGATGGAATTGCCAACCATTTGGAGAATTTCAACTTTGGAGAATTTCTGTTAATATGAAAAATTCTATATAAAAATGAGCTGTAGAAATCACTAGAAAAATTTCTGACTCGTTTGACAAATATTGTGGTTAATAGTCGTGCGAGGGCTCCTTGAAAATATATGGAATCATGGAATCCTTGAAATATACTTGTATTTTTTCCAATACATTTACTGGACCATCCGTGAAAGCATTGAAGTATATTTTTAATGAAATTTATGTATTTCGAGTGTGATTATTTTAAATTTAAATTTGATTTTTTGTGTGTATTATTTAGATTGAATTGCCTACGTGAGGTAAGGGGAGAGCCATTTATGGTTATTTTTTTTAACGGGCTGCTATGTTGCAAGTTAAATATACTCGAAATTCATATTAACCTGAATACGGTTTGCGCTTTTTAAAATCAGATCCCAGTTTTATATTTACGATATGTTCGCGCCTGAATACCTTTTATGGCTTTCACGTTGCCTTTTTTTTTTTTACATCACCCCCTTTGTGAATTTCAATGAATTTGAATCGGAGGAGGGCTCTGCTCAATAACTCTTGTTTTGAAAGTTTCAAAAAGTGGGTCAATGGACACCTATTCTGTAGGCAATGGCCACGCAATAGTTTAATGCCGGCTATTTGCATATTGCTCGAAAGTAGTTTTGATAAACGATCGATGCTTGCCAAGCATAAATTGAAACTGTCATTTTTGGGTTGGCCTACACTTTTTTATGCTATTAAACAGGTACGGTATGGTACCGCAAAGCCCTTCCCCAAAGCTTGTTTTGCATTGATATTTTTAATGGTTATATTCGAATGGCCAAGCTGGTCAGCTTACAAAGGATGTATTTACTGTACATTTCTTGCAAACAGGAAGCACATTTCAGACTGCCGATAATCCTCATTAGTTATAATACAGGCAGTCTGGTTTGTGAAAAAATTCGTAATTAGGACTAATTGAAATTTTGCAGGCATTTATCCTGTTTTAGTCGTTAAATGAAACCGATTGCAGTCTTTTGAAAAATTCGTTACCCCACCGTGTAAGCTGGCTCACAGCCGTTAGCCGTTTTGCTTCCGTTTCGTTCAGCCGCTGCTGAACTTGCATCCTAATATCAAATATTTGAATCATACGAGTGGGATTTTTGTAAATTGTAACAAAGGTGGTGTTGGATTTAACGCCCTCGTGATGTGCAGTGTTTTCACTAAGTGTTGAATAAGGCGCCCATGACATTTAGAATCGATGACGTCTTTTATGGCTGGTCCCTCGTGCAAACCATGGGCTAAAATGTAATTTCATATGTCATTGAGGATTGTTTTCAAATGTTGAACCACCTCGGGGGGTCACAACCAGTTAGTTAGCTCATGTCTATTTCGTACCACTTTCATTCTTCTTGTAAGCGATCACCTGTAGGCACCCACGCGCATATTTTATGACGTAATTTCATCATTTTTCCATGAAATCTCGGTCACACGGGTAAAGTGAGGACTGGGAGGTAAAATCTCCAAAAATGTGAGGTTAATGGAGATTAGATTTTGTTACTGTCAAAACGGTCATGTAACCTGGAGGGGTCTGCGTGATATCATTTCTCATAACCTCGATGTTTTCGAGCGAGTCACAGGAAAAAACCCTGCTGTAAAAACAGGTTCCAAACCTCCGAATGACCTACGTGTTCCTATTTTTATGCTAAATTGAGGTTGATGCATACCCCTATCTCACGAAGAGTAAAGATGGCGGGGTAGTTTCCGTAACTTCCGTTACATCAGTGTTTTTCAAACTTTTTCAGCTCACGGCACACTAAACCAGACCTCAAAATGTCGCGGCACACATACATTTCATACAGAGGATCTTTTTAACCGTCCCTCAAAATTTTGCGGCACACCTGTTGAAAACCATTGGTGTATATATGGACCATTGTTTATCTTTAGTGAATACTTGGCAACCGTTGCAAATCAGTACCATTATGTGTGGATGAGATCAAGCCCAGACGTAAATTTGGATGAATAAGCATTCAGGGAATGAAGGGCATTGCAGAAAGCTCATGTTTTATCAAAAATGTGTGTACTGTGTAGACCTTGTGCTGCACCTTGGCGGAAACCTGAAAACGTGATCTCCTCGACCTCCAGATTTAACATCCTAAAAAGCCCACGTCCAGATGAATACTGCCTTCGTTGATTAATATCCGTTGGTGCACTAGTCACGTCTTTAATGACGTCAGCCTCACAATTTCGATGAAAATCAAGAGCTGAGGTGATCATAATCCGGTTTTTATCTAACCTCAAAAGCATTGTTTTTCACTTTTGTTTTCGTTTGTAAAGTTAGAAAAAATTGGTTTATTTGATGCATTTAGTGTTAAATTATACAATAAACTCATAGGAAATAGGCAAAGGCGCGATAGGACCTAATAATGATCGGCAATGCCAACAACAAAATGTGCAGACATTTCATTTTAAGGGTCCTGATAATTAATGTTTTGCTTGGAAATCCAGGTGCTCCTCCCCACGACACATTAATTAAATTTCAGTGTCATACATTTTTTGTTATCACCTATGTATATATAAAGATATGGAAGATAGCTAATGAAGTCCTACATTTTTTTTACTGCTATCATAATACGGTGAAGTGGTGGATTGTCACGGATCGTTGGGCTATATGCCAGTTTGGATGAAGTGGCATTTAAATGCCTTTCATATTTCGAAAACGGATTAATTTGAAGCTCAATTTTCCAAATCGATGCTGTGGGTAATTGGTGGGATTTAAAAATGTAATCGCTTATTTTCTCGTTGCATTGCCATATTGCTCTTACGGTTTACCTTGGCCTAGATAAATCATATCATTAGTTATGATATGAACCCGGGTTATTGCCAATAATACCACACACGGGGTATGACTATCCTTCCGATAAAGGGTCAAGGCGAGAAAGTTGAAAGACACGCTGATATAAAAAAAACTGTTCCCATGGCCTAAGAAAACCCAACGTTTTCCCATGAAAATTACGAGTTTTATAATACGTATAGTTCCAACCAATGGAAAACTCGATTTACTCGAGTGTTTAAGTAACAGTTTCTTATCAAACCATACATTTTTAATGCTTTCCCAAACAGCGGCACCTGTTTGAAGGTACCTATTACTTGGAAAAGTTATGGAAATTCAACATTATTAGTTATCACAAATTGTGTTCTTAAACAACATGGGAAGATCAAAAGTTGTTAGGCATGTTGTCATATTTTTAGTCGCCATGATGGCAAACGAAAATGGTTTTAAAGTCGGGGAAATTGAAAATTAAAACCCTGTTAGCATCTCCTTATCATCATTCTGGTAATACCCTGGACACACTATAAACTTAAACTAGTTTATCACTAACTTCGATTATCTTTCTCAAAGCTGGTTATCTT
>JAUJYV010000476.1:0-40408 GCA_033995625.1 Ophyiulus pilosus | reverse complement strand
GTACGACCCCCCTACCACATGGCATTTATTTGCTGACTGTAGGGTACTGAGTTGAATTGAATTGAATTGAATTGCTAAAACCCTCTAATATGTTAAAATGTTATTGACCTTTTAGTAACTTGATAATAGCTTTTAATATACAATTATTTTTGCATCAATCGGTTATCCACCTATGTATTTTTTTAAATTGTGATTATTTCTTAGAAAATGTTAAATGATAGCCTTATACATATATATACAACAGTTGTTGAACTTGTGGGCGGCAAGGGTATTGACCCGTTGTATCTAGACAACCACTATTTTTAAGCCTAATCTGCAACTGTTGGTGGACGTTAATTTATAATGTAAATATGTACGTTTTTAATGTTAAAAATGTCATCATCAACATGTGCATGTAATGGTATCCATATAATGCATTACGAAATAAGCAAACAGTTGTATCCATATTTGCCCTATTTTTATTATATCATCACATACGTTTTGCAAGTTTTCAATTGTACTAGGTGTATTTGGCGCAAACATCTCTTGTACGATTACTATGTAGGTGCATTCGTATCAAAATAGTACAATTTACATTACAAAAAGGCAGTTTCTGCAACTTGTCCAATATCCGTGAGAGCATTGATAGGTTTCTCGCTCAACGCTTGACAATATCGTTTATGACTTCACCTTCTTTAACTCTTTAACTGCAAATGTCCATGCATAATTTTGCGCTTCAGCACAATCTTTCCCTCATAAGGATTTGCGTTTTACACCAGTTTTTTCCAGCTATAAATCCGAGGATTCAATTAAATCCTGCTTCTTTCCTCCTACGAATAAATTCCCATGAATTGGAATTACTTGGCAACATCTCAACCTTTCCTCGCAAATTTCCTTTAGCATCGCCTTTCTGTCTTAAGTCGAGTCTTATTACGAAAATTGCACCACACTCTACATTAAAATCCTCTGATAATTATATTCAAACTGCAGTCGTTATTAATGCTTTCGCGGCTTATTTACAACGTCCGATTTTGGGATATTACGCTTCTTTTTTTTTTCCCCCGACCATCTTTTGAGCTTTCTATCTCTTTTTAAAGCCCGACAGTTATTTATCTCTGTAGCTTTTAAGTCTCCTCTCCACTTGGCCATGTAATAACTAGCCTGGATTTGGTAATGCCAATTTATTTATTTCTTCCTTGGTTGCGATGCACGACCTTAACCGAGGCTCGCTCTCTCCAAAAGCCTGAATTTGCAGGGAAAAAGAAGAAAATGAGCTTAAATTCAAAGACTGGATTTAATGAATACGAAAGATGAGAGAGAGAAGGAGGCGAGGCGAAGCGCACTTTACTGCAAATGATCACAGTACTCTTGTGTTACTTTAGGGTTCACGTGATACATAGCTATTTAGCACACGAAGCATTCATCGATTTTTTTTAAAACATAAGTAAATAAATAAAGAGTGAAAAAGCGAGATGCACGAAATTGTAATGAACGAGGTCCCATTTCATTGCAAAACGGGTGTTGCCAAAAAGTCCTTTACCTGCAATAATCCTAGCTTTGTCAATAGTGCACAAAATGATTTTACTTAGCTATTATCTACATAAACTTTAGATAACATAAATCTGTTTCAGCCTTAATGTTTAGGATTACATGATCGTTGTAGCTTCACCTCATAACACCTTTGTGTAGAGGCTAACATAATGGAAGAAAAGGGTAATCTTTAACTATGGGTTCTTAGAGGCTAAAAAGTATAGGTTAGGGACAGGAAGGGACATTCTTCAGACATGCGTGCTTGGATTCAAAAAGCATGGTGATAAGTGTAACCTTTAAGCATGGGTTCGTGGAGACTTAAAAGGAAGGGATGTGGTATTATTCAGAAGGTAAAGTTTGATAAGGATAACCTCAAACCCATGTTGAACAATGAACTACTGTATATCTTTGATGAAAAGATGAAACTTCACTGCCCAGTCAAGTCAAAGCATTCCATATAAGGCAGTTGTCTGCAAACTTTAACCCTGGCAGAATTTGACAAAATCTGATTTTTCTGTGACATTTGCAGGTCATAATTTTTGAAATGAAAATTTACATATTTATATTTAAATTGCATTGTGCATGAGTGGCACGTCAGGGCATCCCAAACGTTCATCATATTAATGAATGTATATATGATATGATAACATAAATGATAGGTTGGAAATTTTAATAAATTAAAACGGTAAACATTCCGTTGTGAATATTCATGATAATTAGTTTTGTAAGGTTAGGTTAAAAATGACTGCAAAGTTGGCTTAAATCAACACTATCTGTAATTCAATTTTGTAAAGTATTTATTATTTAATGAACATATTTTGCAAATCTGCAAATAATTATTGTTGCCAGAATTTGACAGGATAAAATCATCTCGTGTATATTCAAAGATGATGTCCAAGATATTCATTTTATTTCTATTGTTTCTGTGGCAAGTTACAACTCCATATTTTGCACGCACAAAATGTGCAAATGTTCGGAGATTTCTGTTAGTACAGCTTCGTATTATTTTATCTTGTGACACCATATGTGTTTTTTGATGTGGTTGGCGCTGCATTTGGCTTAGCTGTTGACTTTGCATAGAATATTCCAAATGGCAGCATTTTACGAATGACCCGATTGATTTATAATCATTGATTATTTGATCATTTTCAGCTAGAAGTTTTCCAAATTTTTTTATTCTGAATTCTGTGAGTTAGACACTGATATCTCCGCATTATGGGTCTAATCTTTGACAACTTTCATTCTTCGTGAATGTCCTATTTTGCCTTTGAAATAAAAACCTGGCGTTTTTAGCAGTATTTTTTTATTTTTCTCTCCTTATTTTTCACTCTCTAGACATAAAATCAATGAACCTTCTAGAATTCCTATTTAAGAGTTTCCTTATTTCGCTGGTTCCTGCTGTACAATTGCCTCTATATTGGGTTGCCATAGATAATCAATGCCTTTTTTTTTCTGCGTTGCGTTCATCCAAAATTAATTGAAAATCAATAGTCATCAACGAATATGATATGTGTACGCAAACATTTGCATGCATGAAACTGAATCTTTATAAAGCCTGCATTGACGCACACAACCAAACACATGGATTTAACATGCGTAAGTAGACCTACGTCCTGCGGATATTTTACAATAAACATCCGGCGAAAATATTTTAAAAATACAAAGGGTTCAGTTTTCAATTTCCAATAAAATCATCTGGAAAATATTTCTCGCCTTATGGTCATTTCCCATACTACATGTCTGCGGGTTGTTTGATGATATTTTGAACATTGATGTTGAAGAGTTTTATCAATTATTAATCAAAATAGCCTCATGAAAAGAAGAATGACAATAATATGATTAAATCAGATATTCAGGTGTCCCAGGGGTCCTGTTTTTTGTATTTGAGCGTGAACACGATACAAAAATATTTGCATAAAATTCCAATTATAATTTGACTTGGCTAAGAACTTGCAGTCGATATTATATTTTAATCCGATTAAAACTTACATCTGTTTTTATTTGTAGTACGGTCTGTTTTTTTTAAATGTTTCAAAATTTTTTTTTAACATTGATTATTTTAGAAATCCGTTAATCAACTGTTTGCAATACTTGCTGATACTTCATAAAGTAAACTTAGTTTTTTTTAGTTGATTGGACAATAAAGGTACAAGCTGTAAAGGATATACGTATTTCTTAACATCCTCATATTTATAAGTTCTCAGCCAATAAAATTGTATCTGAAGACTGCAGTTTACTGAATTTTCCTTTTATTTTAATGAAAACTAAACATGAATTAGGCATATCAATACTTAACGCCTGTTCATACAAAACGTGATATAACAGTGGAATCATTGAGACCTTGATGACCGCTACACTCCAGGCACTTATTGACCATTGCTTTACCGCGCATGCGCACTGTGTATTTTTTTTCCTGTAACATTTCCTCAAGGGATTTTGCCATAGTTTTCCCATTTGGATGCACGCTTGACCTAGTGTCAAATTAGTACTAATGATGGCTGCAACTTGGGCATGGCACCAAGTGGTCCATATAATATGATTCAAAATTTATAATATTACTATTTCATGGTCAGCGGAAAACTAAACATTGTCATTGCTTGCCTCGTTTTCTAATTGGTCATATTATTTTCCATCTTTTTTTAAATTACTTCCAATTAAGTGCGAACGAAATTCCCTAGCGGTATTTTAATAAATGTCAGCATAGCATCCGAACGTGGTCGTTTTAACAAGGTTGTGGTCTAGACTCTTGTTAAACACGTCATTTCAGTGAGTGGATAATCAGATATTTTCAAACAAATTCGGAATATAAACGTTACACGAGCGAACCTCCAAATGGTGGCTTTTGGGGGAATTTGAGGTACATTTTGGTTTTAAATCCCCCTTGAGATATTGAAAACTGAAAGTCTGCACATGTGACAGTTGACAGAATGTATCATGAATTGCTACTAAGTTTAAGGAAGTTAGAAATCAATACATTTAAAATTCAAAGTAATTAATCATTCAAATCATCTTAAATCAGTGTGGTATATTTGGAAGTACAATGTATAAAGTCAGTGTGTGGCTAAATATATTTCATGATTGTAAGTTGTAGATTTAGAATATATTAATTATAGTTTTGCCCTTATTCAGCAATTGAAATTCACATTTTAATTGAACAGCGCCATCTATGGTGCATGCGTTACAATAATCCAATTTCAATGTGGATCATTTGGAACAAAGCTATACATTTCTAGATGCAGTAATATCGACATTTAGGCGTGCACGACTTGCTAGTACAAAATGTCATCAAAATGATGTTTTCCGAGGGTTTTATTAAAGCTGCAGTAAAGCTTAATGTACGGGGGTGCCCAACATTCGAAGTTTTGGGGCGTGTTTACAGACTAAGCCTATATTTCCTGCTTAATAATAAGTTTAGCAAATGTCAGCATTCGTGGAAGGTGTTAAGGTCACAAGAACGCAAATGGCCGAGGCTCATAACCCACTTTCCAATGACATCTAAAGCCAGTCTAATGCTGAGTAAATAATCGCATTTAGATTGGGGTTTTAACTTTCTTGCCCTTAGCGAAAACTCTTCAACAACAAATTTTTGAAATCGACTTTGACATTTTTGAAGAAAAAAAAAATCAGTTTTTGTAAACTTGGTGTTGTCAGGTTAATTTTGAAATGTCGGTGTAAGCATCGACGTTCAATAAACTATTATGATTAGTTTTTGGCAACTATAGAGAAAAGACTAGTGTATGGAAGTTATTTCGAATTCTACATTATTATGCCGTGCATATATAGAAAATGTATATTTTGAAGTATCATAAATGACATATTGTTACAACATTTAAATGCCATCTTGTTAAAACATTGAAATGCCATCTTGCATACATATTGTATAAAAATAAAGAATTGTTTTTCCAAATATGGTCAGTTTATATAGGTTTACATCCTCTTTGTAAACCTAATCCTTTATACTATGCAAATAATAGTCATTTTTAATTTTCTTAAATATAATGCCAAATCTTCCATTCACGTCTATGACTGCAGTAGATAGTTTTTACTTAGTATATGATGGTTAATTTTTGTATTTTAAGTCGTATTTCTAAATAAACGATCTTGTATAGTTTCTATCTTGGCAAACTATCTTAAGATAGCTCTGGATAATTTTTTTAATCAGGTCTACTGATAATTTTCCTCAAAGATGTTTCAGCGAAACGTGGTTTAACTGCTCTGCACAGTAGATAAATTGAAAGCCACAAGGCCTAATCCATAATACCTTTTATGTTGGTGTTTTGATGCAAATGTGCTGCATTTGTTTCATTTTTCCTCGTCTTTTTAGCCGCAATGGCCGACGTATATTTCCTTCGCTCTCCGGGTTTGAATTTTCCTATTTAATGTGACACTAAGTGCAGAAGGACCCTTTTATATGGCGCATCTTCAGGCAACGTCCTGATTGGCTGATAAAAGAGAGCGGCGTAAAAGTCTCAAGATATGTAATTATGTGCCATATGGTGTGATAACAACTTTAATTACTAGTATACAGTGTGAAGAAGCAGCCCTTTAATATTTTCACCAAAACCCACCTTTTGCCCGGTGTTCATTTTGTATATAAACACTTCTCTTTTAATACCTTTATTTATTCAATGGTCTTGCCCAATGGCGCTCCTGCTTGATTAAATCACAACTTTAGTTTTTCTACTTTATGATTGTTACTATTGGTTAGCTTTTATGTTTTAAATGAGCAAGGAACATTTCTAAGACAAGATTATTCGACGCTTGGTTTCATAAATGTGTTTCAATTTCAGAATATTTCCTTATCGTTTAAGGAATATTTGGCTACTTTGCAATTGTATATTAAAGGCTGTGATATCAAGTTTAAGGTAAAACGATGAAATGAAAATAGTGTCATTAATTCGTGGTGTACACGTTTTAGAAGTGTTCAATAATTAAGAAAAAAATACTTCAATAAAAATGTTAACTATAAATACAATGTATACTCAAATTAATTGAAACATAAGCATGTACATAAGCACAGTTTTCTCTGTGATTTTCAATTAGGTTGTTTGTACAAATACGTAATAATGGTATCTGAAAAGTCAGCTAAAATGTTAGAGACAAAGTACTTTTCAATTTTCAGTATTTTGGAAAGTTTTCTATAACGTATTGCATAGAATGTTGCGTATATTTTAATCATACTTGTATCAGTTATGCTATACTCAGATTATACATTACAAGGTTTATATAACAAATATCGACGTATATATTAGCTAAAAACGTTATTAAAACTTGGTAAACAAGTTTTTCATTAAAAAATCCACTATATCTTAAATTACATTTGGCCTAATCGCACAAATCTATAAATGTAGATATCAATACCATAAAAACACAGTGTAATTTATTTTTTCCATAATGAGGTTGGCATTTTTCAAAAGAATGTCAGAAGGCACATTTCCCAACTGATCATGTTGCCATCTCGTGCGTTATGTATTAGGTTTATACTGGGTGTGGCAAAATCAGTCGCATGGAATGTTAATTATATAAATCACATCCAGACTTAACGCCTTTAGATTAGTTCTTTTAGGGCCACCATAAATACGCGGATGCAATACAAGAACAATACAAACTATAAATTATGGCATCGCATCAGAAGTTAAATCATGAATGTAACTCTACTTAGAAATGTTCAAAATTATTATGCCAAAAGACTAGAGAAATGTGTAACATAGTGTGATAACATCTTTTAGTACTAATATAGAAAAAGCAAACCTGCATATTTTGATGAAATCATTCCTCTTGCACGCATATAAAACCATCTCTTTTAATTCCTCTATTTATTCTGAGGCCTTACCCAATGGCGCTTCTGCTTGATTAAATCACGCGTTTCTTATTTAATTGCTAAGCGTTATTTTTTCCCCTTTTATGTCTATCGGCTTTTTGTTCTCTTGGGCTGAATCGGTGTTAATGAAGAAAGGTTTTCTTCCCCCTTTATGAGTCCTGTTAATCTCCAAGAGCTAAAGGCACTTATGGTCAAGACTCTTTTACTAAGAGTCAGGGCATTTTCATGCAAAAATAATAAGACAACATGATTTCCACTTCATGATTTATAAGGCACTATTTACTAAGTTGATTCAAGAAGAACTTAGTTATCGAAATAAAATTAGGTTTTTAATCTAGTTAACAAATTGCTAAAGAGGTTGCCATCGTGTAATTACAAAAACTGAATGGTTCATGCAGACTTGTGTCTGAATATGCATGCTTATGTTTTCCGAAATGTGTTATAATTGTGGCTAGTTTTGTAAATTTCGAATAGATGTCCGAGGTCAGTTATTTTTATGTAAATACTAATACAGCATTTGTAGCCATTCAATGATATATTTTATAATGTTGAGGGTTAAAAATTGTATTCATTCGCGTAAATTTAAAATCTCTTTTTCTGAATGGAGTGCGTTTTAATAATTAAAATATATATTCTGAGTGAAAGTTCAAATGAACTTTATTCAATTAATTTAATAAATTCAATAATGTGATAAAACGTGTTTTTATTTATTATGTCGCACTAATTCATTAGCATGGAACTTAAACTGCTGCTATTGTATTTTCATTGTTATACAAACAAACTCATTGACACCACTTTCCAGACTATGAAATTCGATTGCAATTAATATGTGCGTTGAAATTGGCTAGTGGTACAAATTGAAACAACATATTTGATTGGCATATCACCTGCTGTCGGTGCTTTGTTTGAACTTCTGGTTTCAACTAGTATTTCAACTCAATTTTTCGATGTAATGTCAACCCCGTATCCAATTATTGGCGGCGCTAACGGACGTAACTCTTTACACTGTTTTGACTTGATTTTGATAAGCAAACATATTGAATTAATTTCCCTTCCTGTTTATTGGTCGGCACCATATTTGTCTTTATCTGTTATTTCGCTGCATGTTTTCCTGGATTTAGACGAGACTATTGATAAGAATTTGATCCCGTTGATCGCCATAGGGGGCATTGCGGTTGATTGCAGCGTAAACAAGTGAACACAAATCAAATTAATTCTGTATTTGAAATGTGTTTGCCTGCTTATACAATAATAGGCTGGGGCCCAAATAACCCATCGAGACACGAATTTCCGTAAATTTCCCCAGACGAAATTACTCCAAAGTCGCCCATGGCATTACACTCAGTTTACCGAAACTCGACCAATGCAGAATTAATTAATCTTTCGCTGGAGTCTTATTTATCCAAATGGCACGTAATAATGCATTCATTGCTGATGACCAAATTTGAGTAAAGACACTGAGTTTGTCAAATTCGTCTGGCTTATTTGAAGAAAAACAACTTTAGTGTTTGAAGACTTCAAACGGATTTGACAAATTGTAATTACTTACTGCATATGTTTACCTACATCAAATTTGAGAAATGCTACTTTTGTTTTTGAATAATTTGAATGAAACAGTTTTCATTTATTTCACTATTTTGTCTGTAGTGCATAGCTTTCTCATCTACATTTAAGGTATCTTTAAAGGTGCAGCTTTAAAGAAGCACATCCTAGTTTTTGATATTTTGTTTGACTATAACATTTATTTAAAATTATTAAATTTAAATATTTGAGAATGTTAGATATATGGCTATCGTATTTACATTTGATAATAGTATACAATTGGCCTACTTTGTATTTAAGAAATTCTAAAACTTAATACATATACATCTTCATATTAAAATATTAAAATGTGCATCCAATGTGTATACTTAATAAATTATATATGTAATGCATTTTAAAATTTGCAATTTTTTGAAATACATTTTTATAAATGCATTTTAATTTCGAAAATTGTATACGTATTTCTGTAAAACGTGCAGTTTATATTGGTCAGTTTTTAATTGTATCAAGTCAGTCCTCGCTTATTATATTTCTCAGCTGTTTCCAAAAGATAGCTGCTTGGCTTAGCAAAATTTCATCTTTTGGCCTTTTGCAACCCATTTAATGTTTGTTTCTCTTAGCAACTTGCCAGTTTTGAAGGTAGACGAACCTTAGATTCACTGCCATGTTGGATACTGGTCTATGCGAAGCAATTTTGTCAGCCTTGTTTATGTTTATTATAATCAGCTAATCTGCATAATTCATCCGCTGTATATTTACATACCGCTCTCATTAGCATTGCAAATGAGTAGACCCAAAATAATTAATGGGCTCTAATTCAACGTTATGGTATTTTGCTCTCATGTGTGCAATAGGAATAATCGAGAATATGACGTTTCATTCGTGATTATTAATGAATCGATATCCCTGTATCGCATAACGATACGTGCAACTGGCTAATCCTCCACCACTTATTAAACATTAGTTTAATCCGTACTTGTTAGCCTATATTATAATATTCTCGTTGTTTTGAAAGCTGATTTTTGATGTCAAGTCGATTTCAAAAATGTCATCTGATTTCCTTCCTATATATCTCCCAAGCATCATGATTATGCTATTTCTATGTCTCTGTACAAGCATTGCCTAGAATACTGTTATATGGGCTGTTTATTTCTGATTTTTGCATTTATTCACTGATAATTATAAAAGTAATTATAGAAGCATACGTCTAAAAAAAGAATCATAACTAAAATGGAATTTCATCGAATATCGTATATTTCAATTCTTTTTTTTAAATAAATGATCATTATGAATATAGTTTTTGTCAACTAAAAACGTTAGGGATTTTTTAAATTTGAGATGTCGTTAAAACATACAATCTATCTAGCATGTTTCTGGCACATTTATTTCATTAAATTGAGTATGCATTTTCCGCATTGAGTAACACATGAATGATTTGAGAAACGTTTGATTTTGAACGGTAGTATGATGAGCTATGATGATTCTAGTTTCATCATTAAATCTGTCTTATTGGGAAAGCCCAGTTTATAGATGCCACTTAAAAAAGGGAGCCTTTAGTGTAATTGTCCATCGCTGCCTTTGTGTTTTAAAATCCTTTTGCGTTTGGCTTTGATGACATTCCTCAATGACTTCTAATTAAGGTGTAAATTGCGCTTGATTAAACGCAATTTTGATAAGTTTTAACCCGAAAGGAATTAATATCATATGGCTGACGATAATGTCATCTGGGAAGACCTATAAAGATATGCATAAATAGGGCATATCCGTCATTTCACAATTATTCAGCTTGGACGATTTCATTTTTAGAAGGAAAAATTAATGGCAACGCTATGTGATTGGATAATGGCGAACAATTGAGGACAATATGTACACAGTGCAACGCGATTAACATGGATGCGTGATTTTTAATTTATTCCCACTGCAAATAACGTGGCAAGACTGATCAACGTTATTTGAAAAGGACTTGGTGAAATTGGATTATGGACACTAAAGAGTCTAAGAAAACAAACATCAAAACTTTCAACTTTTCTTGTTTTGAAAAAATTGGAATTAAAGTTGACATAATAAAGGGAAAAAGTTTTCTGTAGTTTTCGAAATTTGATATTAGGCAGTTTTAGCCAGCCAACGTCTTTATATTGACCTTAACTGTAATGGCGGAAAGGGAAGAACCACTCATGCGCACTCATAACTCATAATCTTCGTGCCAGAATTTTAAAGTTTTTAAAAATTTTACTTCTGAACTCTTATATATTAATGTTATTATTTATATGTATATGTATATGTATAAAATAAAATAGACATGAATATTTATATAACAACGAAATTTAGTTTTGCGTTTTGAAGTAATGGAACCAATCCCCATATTTGACATTAAAACTATGCATTTTCTAAACAATTTTACACTATTTTTGGGATAGTGTCCAACTTGTAAAAACCGAATGCGATGGTAGAAATTCTTCCCAAAGTTTCTATTTATGATTTTTCAACTACAATCCAATGTTTAAAGAAAATATTAAGTAATTCCAACAAATTCAGATAATTTAGATCTTTGTAATTTCAGATTAATCTCTAATTATCGGTGTATTGTCTCCTTTAATTTCAGTTCTATAGAAGTTGATCTCATTAATGAAATGAGTCTCATTATATTTTGTGGATGTTTTTAGAGCATATTCTCCATCATTATGTGGACAACATATTTCACAACTTTACTTTATCAAACATTCATTAATTTTGTATAAAACGACATAATTTCATGGGATTAAAATAGAGCGCTGCAATCCTGGGAGATAGAAAAAAATGATATTCAAAATACGTTTCACCATATTGCGGTATTTATTTCACATTCCATCACTTTTTTCTTCAGAAGCTTGTTATTTTCATGGACATTAATTACTAAAGTAGATTGCCGATGTTGAAAATCCAATTATTTACTTCAGAACAAATTCGTTTCATATCCCTTTTCCAATTATCCTAAAAGCTTTTTATTAACCTATTATTTAAATGAAGGAAGATGTATCCTCGAATATGCATTTCCACTAATCAATATTTTTTAATATGAACAAAAATTTTGATTCTAAATTCCTAAGACAGTTTTTCTTAATTAAACTGTTGCTTCGTTAATGAGAAAATCCCATTCGTTAGAATTAATTGGGGATTAATAATGGCTTGATAATGTACATTGCAATCATGATTGCTTCATACGTTACTTTATAAAGATAATACCTTAAAATGCCTAATTTTAATAAAAATACATCTTTACTGAAAATAGTTAAGACAGAACAACTTTTGGCGAAAAATGTTGTGAAGTTGAAAATCTTTCTTTAAAGTATTAACAAATCTCGTTTTACACATGATAATATGAATCTTTAACTTGACGTTACATACATAAGCCGTTACCAATCTTAAACCAAATTTCTAAATCATAATACAAAATATGTATCTTATGAAATCTACCAAATCTTCACATAAAGGACATGTTCCAAGGAATGCAGTGAACAAAATTGTCGTAATAAAAGCATAATCCATACTGTATGTAAAAATAGGGGATTGGTTCCATAACTTTAAAAAGCAATTTCGTTTTTATAAAATAACATGGCAATGTTGTCTTTTCTCATAAATATAGATATAAATAAAATCATAAATACAATTCATACACTTTAAAAGAAAAATAATCTTGAATTTTGGGGAATGTTATAAAACTTTTACATTTATACAGTATTAGTTTCCAGGAATATATTTCTATATTTCATGAATTCTGACTTCCTTTACAAATTGATGCCATTGTGAGCACTGTATGTACATGTTTAATTCATGTAAAGTAATATATGAAATTTTAAAAATGTACAAGAACTATAAATATATACGTTTTTAATTTTTTTTTCCGAAAGTAGTACATTCGATTTTAGCTGAAATTAAACTTGTCATATTTCGGTCGGTATATTGGTAAATTTTGAAATAGTATATTATTCCAAATTTTCACCAAAAAAAATACACTAACATAATGTACATTAGGAAGAGTCACTCTAAAGATTAGTTTTGTAATCATAATATTAGTTGTATGGAATAAGAAATAAACCGAAAATAATTATTTTTCAGCAATCTTTACTCTTCATATTCTGAGACAGGTGCTCCCACTTCTCTCTCTCTCTCTCTCTAACTTTCATCGACCTTAATTATGAAAACCCTATTTGGATTTTTTATAATCTTTAGGTTGAGTGAACTTTTCTTTTTGTTATCATTTTTGATAAGAAAAATGCATTTTAATTTCTCCACGGATGAAACCCCAAACTGTCACTAAATATATTCTCTGCTCATATTTTAACACCCATTTTCATTTATGATCATATCAAGAGTGAAAGCTATATTACTCATTTCTATACTCGTATAATAGCAGGTATTTACCCATATATATTCTGAGAAACCTTTATTCTTGGGCATCTCTGTAACCTGGGCATCTTAAAATTAGGTTCATCTAGTTGGATCCGATTCATAAAAATTCCAAACAGTTTCAATAAGAAAACAATTAGACACGATTTGAATTGCAGTATTTGGACAAATTTATGATAATTTAAAATAAAATTATCCCTTGCTTATAATCAAAAGTTGTATACAGATGGCAAATTGTACAGTACTTATCATATAATGGGACCACATTGGGAAACATAAAATTTGGTCATATTATGCAGGTTACTTCATTAAATGAACCAGAACTGTATTTGACTCATGATAAATTGCCAAAATGTTTCATTGGAAATTTTGTTACAGTTTTATATACATTTCTGATCTATTAACATTATAGGATTTTCATTTTCCTCTGCACTTATATGCCTTAAAAATTCGTTAATTTAGATATCTAACATTTCCATAAATATGTCTTGAAAAAGTCAAAAACTGAGGCTACGATTTGTGAAATCATAGAATAAACTTTTACTTTTTACGACTCGTAACTGGTTTTAATCATCGATTACAACATGCATGTACATGTTTGGAATTTTCGTTTAATTTTGATTGCCCATCTTATGAGGCTTTAGGAAACCAGAGAAGCTTGCCCCACAAATCTGCATAGCCTATTTTCTATACGAATAGATAACAGAAAATTTGAGATGCATTGAATGCAGCTGTTGTTGGTTTCATCTCAACATTTTGCCACGTTTTTCTCTCACACCATCTTCGCACATTTTCATCTTGCTCTCTCTCGCTCTGGATTCTGCATATTTTTTTCTACAATGTCACTTTTAGAAGATTTATTACCAATTTTGAGAGATATCATTCTTACGGTTAAACGTTGCTTTTTCTTCTCTTCTGTATATAGTTTCTGCTATGCAGATTTTTACTTTAGTTAAGAAAAAAATATACTTAAAAAAAACCTCTGAAGAATCGGCTTTTCATTTTGCATTTTCGTTTGGTCATTATTTATGCGCGTGGGTAATAAAATATTCATCATTCTGTAGTTTTTCATTGGACAGATGGATGGTGGCACCGTTGGCAAGTCACATGATCGGTGAAGACAAACCCAAACCCCATTAAGGCCCTCATCGCGTTAAAACACATGAGAAGGCAGTTTTCCACTTAGCGCTTTCTGAGGGGAAAAAAATCATCTTTCGCCTAATAATGAACATATGCCCTGTATCATAAATTGCTCGTTTTTAATTAGTTTTCCACATATTGCCTTCATCTATTAACAATATTAACACTTTCTCCCCTTACTCCTCCTCTTCCAACTCCTCCTACTCCTCTTTCTCAAGGTCCTGTATCCAATTCTCCTTAGGAAAAGTCGAAATTGTTGCCTTATCATATATATATATAGAGTTGACCCTATATAAATGGTCCTTAGACAACAAACTGTCTTTCAAACAGTATTAGTTAAATAGAAGTAGTAGTTTCACTTAACAGTAGATACAGTGCAGCTCATTGCCCCTGTATATAGGCAAACCATACGTTCTCCCTTGTTAGTATGAATTGCATCCTTTAGGTAGTAAACGTATTAAAGTTAATTTACCTTTAAATAAAGGTCAAATTAAACTAATTAAACGTATATCACTATTTGTCATTTTTCAATTAAAACATAGGAAATAAATGTGCGGCTTTAAGAGGACAATGCACGCTATAAGTATATTGTAAATTACAAAAAAATAATATTGTGTTAAGTAGCTGAACTTTTAATAAATAATTAATATAAAATAGTGAATGTTTAAGTGGAAAATGTTTTCAATGAAGTTTAAAAAATTACGGAAATATGAATAGTTATTTTAACAAAACTTAATTTGAAATTAGAGATAATTTTGTCACCAAATGCTATTAAGATAACGATACATGTATGCCATTAAGTGTTTTAAATTTGTATTCACTTCGGTTAAAATTCAGTTTCAACACAATAATAAACTCAACATAAGCTTTAGTTTTAATAAAACTACTCGAAATTTGAAACGCATTATGAAAGCAAGTTTTAGTATAAGTATTGTTTAACTTGACGAAAATGTTAATACAATGCTTTCCTATGTCATATTAGGGTTTAAACGTTTACTAAGATTAAAGAAAAAAACATTATATGTATATACATGCATAGTACTTATAGTGTTGATTTTATCAAAGCAAAAATTACATCTACTGTACACACACATAAAAATTACCTCCTAAGATAAAAAACACAATTATGTTACCGTGTCCATTCATCGAAATTGGACGTCATGTAAGTTTCCATTACGAAACAAATATTTACCCGAATCCTGACTTATTTTTAATTGGTACATCCCAAAGGAAAAGGGTTTCCATTCAGCAGAATCATATAGGGTTAGTCTTATTAGGAAAACTCTTATTGCTGCATTTTCTCATTTCATTCAGATGGAAACATTGTGCTTTTATTAGACTTGAGAGTTGTTGTAACTCGTAGTTGCGCACTTCAATTTCAATTCGCATTACATTGATTACAATTTTCCGTTTTAATTCCCTGACCGCTTTTCCAGCTAAGATTTTTCCGATTTACATCTTTTCTCGAACAAACTTTAATTTCAGATACGTTGCAAATGTCAAGTCAAATTTATAATCTCCGGCTTGCGTATTACGAGAATATGATTTAGGAAGTAAGAGTTACGAGATAATGCTTCTGGTGTCCCCAAGCGGGCTGTATTGTGTTAATGCTTGATTGTCACCAGAAACGCTTTTTGAAGAAAGTGAAATTCACCAACAATGCATTTCTGGCTCGATTTCATTCAACTTCCAACCCACTTCACCTATTGAATAAAGGGAAACTGCATCCATTATGTCGACGAAATCTATGAACCAAGAACCTTTCTTACGAAGGCCACAAACGGGGTCACAAAGCATATACCTGCAGTGTTAAAATTACAACAAAAAAATTACTAGTGTTATTCGGAACAAGTATTTTTTTTTACATTGAAAGCGTATTGGATTTTTAAACATTAGAAAGTTTAACATTAGTGGTATTGGATTTCTTAGACGTAAATTTTGAAATTTTAACATTGATGGTTTTGGATTTTCAAAAATAATGGCACGACAGATTCTAGTATGATTCGAAAAGTATGATATTATACCGATGTTAGATTTCCATGAATAAAGGCACAAATGTTCTACTTAATTGTATACATATTTGTACACTAAAAAGATGAAAATGAATTTACACATGTGGAAGGTGCAATATTTAATATTAGCAACTTTTTAATTGATTTAAAATTGAAATATTTGCTGAATGGTTTCAATTTATTTTTTTATTTCCAAATTTTATTTTTATATGTAGACTGTTTTGATTATTAAAACTGCAAATTTAATAGATCAGGAACTGCTTTTTAGTATTTGGGGCTGTTGTTGTTTGCAAAGTATTTCTGACAAATGTATCCATATGGAATCTCTTTTTCAATTTATTTTGGATTATTTTCGTTTTATTTAATATGCAAATATTATTAAATTCACGTTGTTAAGAGTTATTTCTATTTATGATTATTTCTAATGAATGCAGATAATGCCAATTAGATTCATCAATTCATCAAAATTAATCCCTACTTTGTTTGCAAGAATTCCTCTTTTTGCTAAATATTTCAAACTATTTGTCAACATCAGCAGTGCTAGGGTCAGATCTTGCTGAATCGTCTGGGTTTTTTTTGTTTCACAAAATGGAAGGTGTATCCAATTTCCAGCCATTATTTCCCAATTGTTAAGACCGTTTCAATTCCCCAATCACCCAACGGTAAATTAGTGCGGATAAACCGCAAAATGACATTGTCCCGATGGTTTTTTTGAACGTGTCAGTTGCGGCAAAAATTCGTTTCTAATTCTTTAACACCTTTATAAAATAAAGGAGAAGCCAAAATCCATTGGATGCCGTGTAAAATCCGGCGTTTTCTCGTCCAGATAGCATCCCTACAAAAAGAGGACGGAAGATGGAGAATTTAAGGTATTATCATGTTAATCCCAAGTGTTCGCTGGGGAAATGTAAAACATGCTAACTGGTTATCTCAAAAACAGTTTCTTCGTGTTTTTCCTCCTTCCCATTTTCGTTTTCTCTTCGCCTGTGTGCGCAAACGGAGATGTTTCAAGCTAGCTTCGGGTATGAGGATATAAGAAAAAGCTATTGGGAAACCATATAAGAAAGAGAGATAGAGAGAGAAATGTTCACCTATATAGTTTGTTTTTCATTAGACGGTTCAGTAGCTGCTTTCTTTGGCTTTGAATAATGGTCAGTAAGGAGGATTACGAGTGTGTCTATACTGCTCGGAAGATGGGTTTTCTGGCAGGTAGAGAGTGATTTCATTTCCGTATTACTTCGTCGAAAAGCGACGCTTTATGGCAAAAACCTCATTCTGTTGGGCACTCAGGTAGTCGATAAAACCTTCCTGAAGAAAGTTCATTTTCTCTACAGGTTAACTTGGAAGTGCCTAGCCTCCGAGCGGGCTCGTTCTTACAAGAACTCTAACATGTTTCCTGCTTTTAAAATGAATTTTCTATCCAATTGGCCCTCAGCATTTTTTGGAAATCAATTAGGATAAACCATCTTAAAATTTGGCATAGAAATGTTGTAAAACTTCCACTTAAATTCATTGTGAAATTTCACGGAATTACAATGGTTTAATGTTGGAATTTCGTTTGAAATTTCCTTTGGTCTTTGATTGCTCAGCCATGACATTTTGTGCATAAACTTTTTAAGGATAAAACTTTTCATTAATTAGTTCTTGTAATCTGTCTTAATTCAGATTTGATTCCTGTTTTGATAATGAAACTTTCCTTAATTTCTCATGAAATTCAACGGAAAATGTATGCATTTTCTTTCGTGTTTTGTAGTTGAAAATGTTTTATTCTTTGAAGATAATCACTGGAACCAGTTAGAGTATTGGATGATAAATTAAATAGCAATTTTAATGGTCAACTTAAAAATCGACAAATTATCTTTAGTGATAAAATATTTTTGATATATGCTAAGCTTTGAATTAAGCACCCCGTATAAATGTATTATGTTAATAATACAGCAGACGTTATTTACGATAATGAGGTATTAATTCGATTTTGTAGATACCATCCTATGTAAGCTGATTTATCTTTTATTGAAAAGCTAAAGTTGGAAGTCGGCGTTTATCAATTTCTCTTCCTAGTGATACGGTAGGAAAGTGACTGTATTTGATTGTGTTTTTACGAAAGCAACACTGGAGAAATTGTTTAATGATTACCTATGATATGTATTCCATGATAGCGTGCGATTTTATAGCAAATAAATGGTTTCAATCTAAAGGTAAATTAATGCTTGTGAGGTAAAATGCTCTTATACACTTGAATAACTGATTTGATATCTTCTGATTCGACATTAAAACTGTCTTTGTAAATAATAACTGAATCAGATACAATAACGTATTGTAAAATACCAAAAATCGACCCATATTAAGACAGTTACCTAAGTGGTAACCTTTTCGTTAAATGGCAGCAGCTGACAACTTTAGCCACATGGCACTAACAATCCACAGGTGCAATGCTTATTATTTATAACATATTATATATTACTAACAGTGATATACATTATACTCTTAATAGAACCGGGTTTTTGAGCTATTTAGTGCCCTGCTAAAATTATATCTTACATTGTGTATATCTGACATACTATAAGTCCATAATGAAAACATTTCCATGCAGCCACAAACTGATTTTTGTTATGAAATATGATCCCTTTAATACCGGAATTGAATTCAGTTGACAATCTGATTGGTAATCGTTTCGCAAGCAGTTTTTTTCTCGCAATAGTTGGACGTTGTGCAAGTTTGTCAATGACAGACCTTGTGCTCTGTGTTGCATTCAAGAAGCTAACAATGAAAGCTACGTAGGGTTTGCCCATACACCAGAAGTGCCCAAGAAGGGAGTTCTTCCTGCAAAGGCCTTACGCTGTCATCATACTTGCACAGGGTCAGCAACAAGGAGTTTTAGCAAGAATTACAAAAGTGTTGAGGTCCCTTAATAGAAGGGGTTTTCTAGTGGCGCCACCTCCAGCACGTCTACTCTCCACCCTCAAGTGCCTTTTCCGCCACTTCTAAATGGTGATCTTGGGAAATGTTAACCGAAAGGAAAAACGTAAAGAACAAGGAGAGAAACAATGTATCGAGCTGAAATGCACGGTGTTGCGAGAGGCTTCAACTGAGAAAAAAAAGATGGAGGACAAACTGTTGGATTGGGCCATCTGGAAAACGGTATTCAATGGTCTAGAGTATTTTAGCTACTAACAAAAAAAAAAGGGTTTAAGTTTTGAAATTGCATTACCTTTGTGAAATTTTACAAAACTGCTGTGATGGTTTACAAAACTGCTGTGATATTTTACGAAACTGCTGTGCTATTTTACAAGACAATCTGACAGACAGAAGACAGTCATCAATGAATGATAGTGCTTTTGTGTTAGCACGAATTAGAATTAGGAATCTTAGATTGCTGTATTTATTTTGCTGTTATATTTCACCAAAATTCATCTTGTTTCCTAACGTAAGAATATCATTCGCAGACATTGTTCAAATTCATAAAATGAATGAAAAAATGTTGGATTGTGTCATTTTGAGCACTGCAGTATTTATTAGCTTCTAACATAAATCAAAGCCAACATTTTATTTTGGTATATGGCAATGACTGCAATAGAAATGGCTGTTATTGACAGCAAAAGCTATCATTTCCGAAGAATGTTACAAATCTGGCTATTAGTAGTAAAATCACATGACTGATAGTTAACAAAAGAGCTGGTGAAGCTTAGAAATGAGTGTAGGATTGGGTCATCTGACAAGCTGCCATAAATGATTTATACCATGAACTTACCTGGATTTATTGTTGTTTCACAATAATAGGCCTTGGTCTTTAAAATTCAATTGATGTCATTGGGCAACCATTAACAAAAGCAATTGTTTTTCAATGACTGTCATTATGTTCCTGAAGATGGGTCATAAGATGCTTATTGAATCTGATTACTGGTAGTGAGATCACTTTACCAGTGTTTGAAACAAAAATCACAATTTTTACTATTGAAATAATTCTCAATTTGGTTTGGGTTTCTATAATTTTCTGGTTTTCGACATTTCATAAATCACAAAAACTAAAAACAATTTACTTGCTTTGTTCTTTGTTGTTTATAATTAAGTGGTTAAATGATTTCTACAGGTATGCAATGACATATGTACGTAGCCTGACATTTACAAATGTTAACATTATTTTTCAAATAGCAAATTGCCAATAGGCGATGAACCCTTTCAACTATACAGTTCTAGTAGACGTTTTAGCCACCCTGCAGTTCCTTAATTAATTTAGCGTAAGGCGAGAACTAACAAAGGAAAGAAAAAATAATGGCGCTAATATAAAATGCAGTAAATGTAAACACGAGCTTCTCCAAGTATAAAAATGCGACTGCTCGTTATATCTTTTTAAATCTTGGGTGACAGCTATACAAGAGTACTTGCTCCATGATTAATACATATAAACTTTCTTATTAAATTCGTTGGATGTTTACCTAATCCTTAAAAAAGCATATTTACACTCGTCATTGCATTTTAATTAAATTCTTTTAATAAAGATGTCTCTTTGATAAACGCTGAGAAAACAAACTTAGAGAGACACAAAAAAAAGTAAATTACCTCTTCGGTTTGTTATAAAGGGGACAGACAGTCGAGACACGTCTAGGCCTTAATGAATGTGACATGCCAATGTACATTATTACTGGAATAGTTACAGTAACCTCTGGAATCCTCATTTCTGAAGAAAACGACGAAATTAATCTTGAAAAAAGCTCATTTAGACAAATTCGCATCGTAAGATTCTTTAACCAAATAAATAAATAGTTCTAACAAATCCAATAATAGTTGTTCTAACAAAATGACAGTCGACTTTCTAATTGTACGTGAACGTAATAATTTCTGCCGAGGTATATCAAAAATTTCAAATAAATTCACCTAGCAATGCGAATATTATTTTTTTCGGAAATATTTACATACTTTATACATGTATATGTATATGTATATATTGATTTTGTAAAGTATTCACTCGATTATGTGAAGGTGGATTAACCTTGATCATTTTATCATGGGGGTTATTCAAAATGGACTTCACCAGTCTCACTGCCAATTCTGCGACATTTTTCCAGATTTTTCTGATTAACGGAAATTTCCTGACCTCGAAGGGAAGTTCCAGCATAAAATTTGTGTTTAATACAAATTTAGACATAATTCCCGACTCTCCCGAGGATAATTCTGAATGTAATTTTTTACATTTTATTTATATTTAAGTATTATCCTAGGTTTTACTATATAATGTGCTTTTATTGTAATAAAAAATGCTAGTTAAAGTGGCAAATTAGCATTCTGAATTTCTGTTGATTTTTCATATCTCTTAATACATTTGTTGCATTTTTTATAAACAAACTTGGTATTGTGTTGGCAATAAAGAGTGTAAAGAGTGTTGGCAGCTTTAGAACATACTGTGTTTGAACATGTGAACAGGTTTATTTGATAAACATTTTCAAGCATTTATTGTTTTGAATTATTTTTTCATTTCAATTTAATTCAAAATTTAAAATTTCAGCAAAACTCACAAATGTAGAATAATTATTTCCCAAATAGTCACGGATTTCCAATTTTATTTCTGAAGAAGTGATGAGTTCGTTGTCCAAACTTCTATTAATCTAATCAACGATTAAAATAATTGTCTATTTCTACTCGGTTATCTTATTAACGTAGGTTTTAATTTCCGATTATGCTGATAATAAAGATTTTCACAACCATCTAGACGTTTCTTAATAAAATAATTTGAAAATACCCAAGATGAGATTAATGACGAGAATGCGAGCATATAATCCGATCTTAAACCACCACCCTCATGCTAATTTCACGTACTTATTTGATTACTTTCTGTAGCATAAGCTCTGCACATCTTCAAGAATTAAAGGTTTTTGCTACCTTCAATTAAAAAGAAATTAAAAATGCCTAATTCAATTATAACTTTCTTTTCGCCGAAGGCTTTCATCGTCTAAGACGATTAATTAATTAATTTTTTTAGCATAATTCTATTCCTTGATGTCTTTTTTTTCTTCTTCTTGCAAATGAGTAAGCAAGTACTTAGAAAGTGTTCTTAATAGAAAATTGTCTGAAAAGATGTCTGAAATAAAAAGTAGTTTTTTACTAAAAATAATGCTTTAAAGGCCCATTATGAAATTAAACTTCTTTGTTTGTTAATATTGGTTTTAACAAAAAATCTGATTTGTAATACATTAATTCCAATTCAGATAGATTAACAATATTTCATAAACTGTAAGCCAGAAGAATAATGTTTTTTGCAAATAACAGATATAAGGTAGTGCGTCACAGTAATTTAATTGTCAAAGGAAATTGTTAGTAGCTGGAAGTGAATTTTTAATTTAACGTAAGGCAGAACGTTTAATTAAATACTATTTTTTAATGGTCTACAGAAAGAAATACAAAGAGTTTTCTCTGGAAAAATGGTGGTGGCAAATGGATTCTTAACAAATTGATTTGTCAATTATTTTCAATATATTGCCTAATAAATTTATTCCTTGGTTTGCCACGCTGAATGCTAGTAAATTAATTCTATTTGCCGGTTCGTAAATAGTAATGGTATCTTTCAGGTAACAGCTGAATGCCATAAAAAGGCGATCGTCCATTTAGTTCATTTAACGGCTAATAAATAGTTGGCTATGATAGATTAAAGCAATTACTAGAAGTTACTATCTGTTTATCATGAGGTAGCTCAGTTTATCACTTTTTTATTATTACATGCACATGCAGATATAGCCAATTATCACAAATAATCATCAGTTATCATGGTTTATCTTTATTCATCACTGAATATCACAATATATCCCAGATTATTTAAATTTCCTAACAGTTTATCACCAGTTACCACACTGAATCAAAACAAATAAGTTTCATCACTAGTTATTGCTTCATTAGTTATCAATACTTCAGCTTTTACTGATATATAAAATTTAGCACTAATTTATTAACGAATTTAACTGGTAAATAACTAATATTAAAGGGGTTTTTTCCAGCTATTAGTCTAATATCATCTTCGCTTATTACCAGTAGTCACAGCTTATTGCAAGTGCAATTCAATTTTACCATACAGTCAGCAAACAGTTGCCATATGGTAGTGGATAAAACTACCCAATGTACAAAATAAATATTTACAGGTCACAGTACAATACAAAAGACAAACATAAGTCAGTCTCGACTTCTAGCATCCAATGTTGTTATTACAAGTTATTGCAGTTTAGCATTAACTATGACAGTTATCATAGTTGTACGACTTGTCCTCTTGCAGTTACCACAGTCAATCAACTGTTATCTTGTTTATCACTAGTTTTCACATTTTATCACCAGTTTATGATCACTTCAAGTTCAGTATGAAATCTCAGTTTTCCGCGAGGGACATTAACAGTACAAGAAACACGAAACACTCTTTTCTTTCATAAAAATGTACACTTTGACACTAATGTTGTCATTACAAGAAGACAAAATGAAACCCATGAGACGTTTTTTTTTCTTTTCCAAAGTAAAATGACTATTTTTAATGTTGTATTATAATCAACTTGTTTGAGCAATTACATAGTTTGACACAAAGTATATTTCAGATTTAACCTTGATAAAACCTAGTATTCCCGTTTTCAAACCCTGCTGGGTAACGGTGATGCTAAAACGCTTATTGTAATTTGTTTTTTGTCAAGCCTTTAGGACTGCTGAGACTTAATTGCATTAGAGACTTGGTAAAAAAGAATTAATTAATTTCTAAAGTGATCTCATCCAGTGAGTTCATTCATAAATAATACCTCGTAATTGTTATAAATGTATTTTTTTTCATGTTGCATACTTCATTGTCTTTGCTATGAAATTTTGCAATAATTTACACCTGCTCTTTAAGTGGGTCTCTCGTCTGATATATAACGCTATCTGTGCTTTTTACTCTTAAATTATTGCAATCATTATCAGTCTCTTAATGAATTTTACCCCCGAGCAGACTTAACTGTTACTAAGGACGAGATAATTTAATTTATAAGGAAACATTTTTTAACATTAAGCCGCAATGTTGTTATAAATACCGAATTAATGGAAGTCGTGTCTTATTTTTCTGCTCATCAATTAACAGAATGGTTAAAGACATTTAGCACTTGTACTATAATGAACATTGTATGAACATATTTAAGTCTATATTGACTTTCAGTAAAAATAAATATTACAAACTATTTTATTATGACAAACAATGAAACATTATAAAAGTAATTAATAACAATAATTAAAATCCAAATATGTACCAAGCATGTTTTGGGAATTTGTCGTTTTCTAAACAAATAAAAATTCTTTATTATTAATTTTAGGAAAATTATAAGAATAGACTATTGTCATTTAAACAAAACTTAATTTATAAAAACAAATTGACAAATTTACTCCACCCTACATTTCATTGTTCTCTACTTACAAAAAATACTTTTCAAATTTAATTGATTTTCACTTCTTTGTAATAATTCAATTGAATAAATAATTTCAATTTGATGAAGGCAGTATAAAAATTAAAATAAGCCGAAATTAAACGAAATTAAGCCGAATTTGACTCGCTACATAATAGGAGGTCGTTTTTTATGTTTCCAAGAATCTTCCCAAATTGCATCGATTAACTGTTTATTTGTAATGTTAGGTACTTCACTGCAATTGATATTACTGCCAAAGTTAGTTTGATACCTTTGACTTATGAGGTTTGGGAACTTCTGTAATTGAATTAATCCAATTTGTAACTACTATTCTTGTTTACTGGCTTGTTAGGGTTATTATTCTATGAAAAACCTGTCCCAAAACCTGGCAAAAAATAATTACTTAGTCCATGTTTTTTTGTGTGTGCTGAGATTGCAGAATGCTAAATTGCCATTTCTACCTGTTTTTATGTTGTTGACGTCATTGAGGCAATTGGAATAAAAGGTTTCAGACGTTTTTCCCTTCTACATTATTTGGTTAGCAAGTAAGCTTTCGTGAAAATAATAAACATTCAATTAATGAATGACTGGGGAGCCTAATCAAATTGAGTGACTTGCTGTAGTAGTACATTTAACAAGAAAGTGAAAATCTCGTGTTTGCTTGAGATTTTTTGTTGCTCATGCTGTTATTCACTGTAAAAAATGGTCTTCATCATGTTTCTTGGTATTTTTTGGTAAATATCGAGTTCAACATGTCCAAAATCTAATATTGTACTTTAGATAGGTGATGATTTTGCAATAAATTACCTGACATAGTGACAGAAACCCATAGAATAGTTTTGAGAACATGTAATCGCTTAAGAATTACTTTTAAGAACGATATTTTTTTCGTAAAAATTGACTGGCATTATTTCTTATCTATAAGTAAATTTATATTTCGTTTATTTCGCAAAATTGACATTCAAATTTAAGATACCTTAATTTAATATTTTGTATTTGTAATTACATTTCATATCTCCAGAATTGATTGCTTTACTTGCTTTTTATATATATATATATATATATATATATATTTCAAGATAAAAATCAATCGGATTTCAAACTAACTGTTATGATTAAAAAAGAAATAGGCAAGCAAACTAAAAATTCTAAAAAATCCACTGAAAGTAGGAAAATCAATGACAATATACAGATTTGTCTTTAATGGCCAATTAACTAAATGCATGCTTCAGTGCATTCCCAAATCATATGCACGAATAATTAACTAATGTACATACAATGTACATGTATACTTTGAGAAACTCTGAGAAATGTTGTATCCATAGTAACATGTCATTTAGTGGAGTTTTATTATGCATTAATTCTATTTTCCTTTTTCATTTTTTTTTCAGATAAATGCATTAAACAAAATACGCAATTTTGCATAAATGCTGCATTTGTATCAATTTTATATGATCTAATGGAGGCGTTGAATCTTATCCTTGAAACGTTTGTTTACATGTAACTGAACATCATCATCATCACCATCAACAACATCATTATTGAAGGGTAAGTTCATTTAATGCACGTTGTCTTTTATTTCCATTATTATAATTATATTTAGTATCGTAGGCAATAATACAAGTAGGTTATCCATCACCGATCAATATTAAAATAATGGTTCTGTTTTCTATAATTCATGCTATACAATAAATACGTCGTTGGTTTTATTGTAGACAAACATGATTTAATAAAATAAAAAATGTGATGCAAATGTATGCTACAAACGCATTTGTGCATACATAATATATTTTGCACATCCATATGTAGCTTTTTACATAACAATATAATTTTCCAAATAGGTGTTACTTTGACAGTCTGGTTGAAGTCTATGTTTAAAGTTTTTTGAGGAATTTAAATAGCAGATAGGTATTTTGTTATAAAAGTTGCTAAAAACATGTATATATACATAATTACTGTAAACCTCTCTTTTAAAAATTTCTAAGGGAATATCAGTTGTTACTAAATTGGTATGTTACTGTGCTGTGTGAAAATATAGTTATTTTTACTGACAGATTTATAGGGCATCATTACTATTATAATGTTCGCATGAAGCGTGCTTCGTGATACAAACATATATTTTAAATTGTATAATTTCTTGTTTTTCCTTTTAAAATCTGAAACGTTAGCTTTTTGGGGGTTTTATTTAAACTTCTATTTATCAGATAAAATATATGCATTTGTCTATTGCGTTTTAAATGTATTCAAACAGAACCTCGTTTTTCTATATACAATTTGTATTTTATAGACTTTTTGTTGTATTTTTTTTAAAAAAATGAATTCACCGTTCAAAACAGATATTGAAATGTGAAATATAGATCATATTACAATTTTGATATTTTCTGAATTGTTATCCATTTTTATTTGCATTCTTTAGATTTACTATCTGCAGTTTCTCCTACAGTTATTTTTCTTAAATTATGTTTAAAAAATATTTACAATTTGGACCCTTTGTTTGTCTTTGCAATGTACCGTTATTTTAAATATTAGCATTACATATAATATTCTAGATGCTTTGTTCAGTTTCTATAATAGTTACATATTTAAAACCTTCTTCATATGCTGTCGCTTATAACAATAAACAAGACTCTGAATATTCGAAGGTAAACAATTTCTAGACAACAATATTTTCATATCAAAATAAAGACCTTTCAAATCGCAACGTCTACTAATGCATTTACTTTAGTTATTTGTCCTTTGGAACGTCAGTAGCTTTCTTTGGCAAAACTTCCTAGAGAAATTATAAAACAATACAACTCCATGCATACACATGTGTATATGCTCGTATCTGGGTAAATGTGTTTAACGATATTCCAATTATTCTTTATATGCTAGATTTTTCCTGAAAGAAAGTACAGAAAAAATAGGGTTTTTTTTGCAAAAATAAATGCATCAATATGTCTGTAATGATAACAGTGATATTTACTCTTGCTTTTGGGCTGCTTTTGTTTGTGTAATTTTTAGAAAAAAAATATTTTTTCTGAATTTCTAGCTAACATCTACGCTCTTACATAGTTTTACTTATTTTTGCAACAATAGTTTAGCGTACTTCAAATATTACGAATGAAGTTATGACTATAAATCATGTTGGTGTTTTTTAAATATGTATAGCTCGCAGCACACTAAATAAAGCATAATATTATCATGGCACACAGGTGAAAAAAACTAGAATACAAGCTACCAAACACGTATTACAATCAAATATCATTCCAATAACATAAATAGTCAATTTTTGTTGCTTTATAAAACATCGTGCAGTATATCAGAGATACATAAAATTTTGGGAAGAAATTCATGAAATATTAAATTAAAACATTACTGAAAATGTAGCATCTTTTTCGACCGGTTGAAAACAATTTTACTGAAGGCATAATAAGTTGTATATAATTTGAGATTAAACTTGACTTTTTTTAGACTTTATAAATTTATTGGCATTTTGTTTGTTTATATAGTAGAATAAAAACATTCGTAACGAATTTACTCGAATAAAATAATCTTGCAATTTAAATCAAAAATCATATATTTCAGTATACCACGAGAAAGCTGGGAAATGCAAACATTCCTTTTATTCCACCTTTAAAAGTTGGTGAAATAGGTTTTTTTTTCGGAGGGCATTTTTCTTTAAGAAATTTTCATTTTAGGCACAGTCTGCATAGGTCATATCAAAACCAACAGCATCAAAGATTGTTAAATTTTGGAAATGTTTGTTGTCTAAGTTCAAATGTTGATAATACATTTAGCTATATGGTTGTAGTGAAGCAGTTTAAAAATGCCCTTTTCTCTCTCGTATGGCATGCAGTACGTTTGATGAATCCACAATTTTGTAATTTTCCGCCTTTCAGCTGCCCTGTATAATGCGAACAATCATGTGGGCTTTGATTGACGATGAAAACGTGAGGAAAGTTTCAAAATTGTTGGTTATCGCTGGAAATCATGCTTTCAGCGAAATAATTTCCCAACATGAATGCGACTCTTTTGAATCCATTGACGTGCATGCCGAAGGAAATGAATAAATTAGGGATGAAATATTGACTAACCGAATATATCTGACATTTCTTACAAAAATCAGTAGACACCTTGCGATATTGTCAACGGACCAACATTAAATTGGTTAGCAATGATGTAAGTTTCTTCATCTTTATCATTATTTCCGCAAGACCTGTTCGTAACATATTTATGACATCGAATTTCACTTATTTAAAATTCTCAAATTGAAGTTAATGTTCAAAACGATAAAAAATCCAACTAATTTCGAGAGTTAAAAATGAAGGAAATGAAGTCACAGATTTGATTTGAATTTGATCAAAAAAACATAAATAGTGGTCAGAAATGTCATTTATTGGTTATTAGCATTTTTTAAATGGAACGTTACAATAAATCAGAGCTATTTTTAAACAACAATCTGAGATTTCAAATATAGCAGACATTTAAAAATATGGTGGATCGGTTGATATTAGCCATCATAGGTTGTACAAAATCTGAGTAATTTTTCGTAACATTAATTATATATATATACAAATATCTAAGTTGAAGTATTGTCGAAAAACTACGTTAATTTAATTAATATTGCAAAAACATGTAAGTCAAATATATTCGAAGATTGTCAATATTTTTAAATTGGTTAGATCCATTAGCCTCTTGGACATCATCCAAATATCTATCAAACAAACGCAAAATTATTCATTGAAAAGCTATGTTCTACCAAATTCTTCTTCAACATCAAGCTACATGTTAATACTGCTGTAATTACCGATGAATTTATAATTAGGACTCAGTCTTTAGATGCCCACAAAGTTGACCTCTTCACCCTGTAGACCGAATTAACCATGCATTTTTCGCCTATTTGTCATTTCGTTACGTTATTTAAATATCTTTAAATATAATTGTATAATGATGGGGATACATTGATAATTTGTAAGGTCCTGTTTTTCACCTGTCCACAACGTTAGCCTCTTGACCTCATATGGAATCGTTCTCCCCATTTCCCCATCATCCAACATCCTCACCCCTTCAACACATCCTCAGTTAATGTAATGTGTAATCAAAACTTGGCAGCCGTCCTGTATAATAATAACGCTAGCCGTGTAATAGGAAGAAGATGAATCCATGCAAGGAAAAGATAGATGAAGAAAACTCCTTTTACGATACTCTCGGTCACGTTTCAGTGATCAGATAGAAATTAGCAAATGATATGGGAAGCGAAATTTCATCTTTGTTCGTCGGAGTCGCGAAAACACGCTGAAAAATCCATGGGGGGAACCACAAAAGACGTGGAGCGAGAATAAAATATGCAAACGAAACCGATGACACAATTATATCATCGGCACAAGGCGAATTTACATCTATTTCCAGAGAAGATACGAAAGGTGATGGAAAAGCCTGGGGAGAAAAGTTCTCTCCCCCCCTCCCCAAATTGCCTCGTTATTCAGACCCAAAATCGCAGCCAAAGTGTGCTTTTCAGCCAAACGAACATTTGAAAATTTTTAGCGCACTTTGGAGAAGTCGTTTTCGACTTAATTTCATGAGATCGGAATCAGGGAGAAGCAACATCAGCGAAATCTTAACTACTGCCAAAATGACATCGCGGTTTTATAACGAATTTAAAGGATATTCAGGATGGCTGAAGAAGGATTTGCATCGGATGTACATGTATTGACTGGAGTAACACTTATTGCTTTTCACCAAAAAAATTCAATAAAACGATATCTGGAAACCTAATTCAATTTTGACGAAAGAAAGAAGAAACTACGTTAGAGTAAACAAGGTTTTCAACCACACGCTAAAATTATTGGTTAGAAGGCATGTTCAGATTATGAAAACATTTCAACATTTTTTAATTTATTCCATTTTTTTTTCTATAAACGGTATTATGTTTTTGACAAAATAATGAAAATGAAATTGGATTTGTCAACGTTGGAAGGCATGTTCTGATTATCAAAATTGTCTAACATTTTAAAGTTTATTCATTTTCTATTCAATGGTAAACGAACTAATGCAATCATGCAAGATGGATGGAATATCTTTGCATAGAAATAGAAGTCGTTTTCAGATCTGAGAAGGAATATTAATTACGCTAAGATATTTTCGGATAATTATGAATTTCGTAAGACTGTATTCAATTTCTAATATGCAATGGCTTAATTTAATCTGTAACATTGTATAATTTAATCGAAACCGGTTGTTGTAAAACCGCTTGACGCAAACTAGCCATAAAGTATTTTTCCTAACACAACAATATACATATACTGTATCTGCTTTCTAAAATATGCTTACTGCTATGAGGTAAGACAACGATTATCGACAATAGTTCTCTGGAAAACTATTCATAGCTACAAAAAAATTGTAAATTTAATCATAGCTAAATGAAAATATAATTTCCAATAAAATTACAAAAGAAAATTGGTCTGTTTAAATTATGCATAATAATACAATGCCGATCGATACTTTGGTCGATATTTAGTCATTAATATTTAAATAAATTATGTCTATATTCGTCAAAGGAAATTTATACATTTTAATATAAAGACATTTTTAAAAAATGATATTATACACTTCATTTGCACAAAAAAAACTGTTATCACGTTCTGTTAAGGGTTATTTTGTTAGTTGCGTTTGATATAAGTTTGATGTCTAGTCTACGCGTGTAGTACATATTTGTTGATCAATATCTCATGTTATCTCAATATTTCCGCTTATTTACATGTCATCATGCATGTGTTTTTTTCTGCTTTGACTATCAAAAGCAGATGTTAACATATCATGATTTGACGAACCTATCTACCCTTTTGATGATGATTAACTTGCATTTGCCCCAAAAATGCCAATTCGGTTATTAAAACAGCCTTAATTATGCAAAGTATGAATCATGTATAGCACAAGTTGTGGAATGGTATGCAGTGCCACCACGTGCCAGAAATTAGAACTAGAGATAGAAGTAATTCTGATATTTAGTATGATTTTAATAATGAGAATATTAAGATTAATTTTCATAATTTGAAAAGTATGAATAGTAAGTAAAATTGAAAAATAGATTAAAGGTATAAAATGAATGTTTATTCTTAATATTTCTGGAAACTCATAAATAAAATAACATGAGATATTTTTAGTACTGATGAATATTTCTGTTGTTGTGGCCTGACTGATCTACTCGAATATTATAAAAATGCAACTTTAATGCTTAAGACCTTTTCATTGTCCTTGTGAATAGTTTTAGAAAACGTAATGGCCAAGTTGTTAGTACCGCTTTAGTACAGGTTTTTCTATGGCCTGTCTTGTCCTCTTGAAAAGCTCTTTTAGGACATTCGTGACCTAGCATCCTAGACGGTTTAAGTGGACATCGTTTTGTCCGTTATTAACTTAACTGACCCATTCCATGAATTACATTCTAGTTTTAAAAAACTTTGAAAATCCGAAGATCGTAATATCGGAGCATGACAGAGGGCTTTTAAATGTGTAATGCCCGTGCCCATCACCTTGCCCTCTGAATGCCCCTAGCTTCAGCAATTTCGTCTGATCTTTAAGCCGATCACGTGTCGCCAGTTTCCCTCGTCATTTCCTACCAAAATCGATGGGAAAAAGCCATTGTTAATGGGTGAACGGAGGCCCTATCCCTCCTTACTCGACACTAAAACATGAGAAGCCCCTTGCCGGACTCTCTATCTTTTTTCTCGTTTTTCGGATGATTTTTGCTTTTTTTTTTCGGGGCCTCCTTATTTTATGGATTGGACTGGAACAAGGCATAACTCCGGCAAAGTGATCATTTCAGAAATTGAGCGAGAATGATGATTATTGGAGAAGGGAAAAGACCTTAAAAAACGAGAGAAGAAGAACAAAAAAAAGAGTAAATCTGGATGTTCTCGACGATACGATTGAAAATCTATCAGTGGCTGAACGTGAAAGTAATCGCCAAAGAAGTAGTTTTTTTATTGCACCCAAAAGTAACTACTGTCATGCTGCTTAATGAGATCAATGGCTTTTTGGTCAGCACCGAAATGGCCGCTAACAGAAGAGAAGCAAATGCTATTTCAGGCTGTTGCTAACATACCAGGAATCCGCTTACAAGAGCCACTGGAATAGGGGCAGATCTGGTTCCAAATCAAACATTAATTCAGGTATTTCCCCAGGTGGAACATTAAGTGGAACATATGGATGCATATGAAAAATGGCATATACAACTTGAGGAAACAAGGATATATACATTGATTATGGCATGATCATACATGTGTATATACACATCATATTATCATATATATATATATATATGTATATGTCCATACAAATTCATACGTGCTAATTGAATTCCAGTTGATGATTGCTGTATATCAATATACTGTGTGTGCCATATTCGTACTTTTAGCAATAATATACTGTATGTCCAGGCTTTTTTCCACGTCTGAGCAAAGGTATAAATGCCACATATTGTCCATTAACTTGTATGTTGTCATATATCGACATAAACTTTTCCAGACATATACACGACAGCTGTTAGCATACATGTATATGGCCATATATTATTTTAGCAGTGATGTTTTATATTTAAATGAAAAGAAAATACAAATAGAAATATGTATTTCCTTGTATTAAGTGAAACAGAAACACCATTTTGCATTGATATAAACAGAATTCGAGTGAAAAGTATATTTTTTACAAATCATTTCATAGACATTGAACAAATAATGGTATCGATAATGGCGTTTTATAAATCACATGTGGCGAGACATCGTCTATTGACTTTTTTCACAAATACAGTGAGAAAAATGCCATGTAAATCCATTATTTTGAATTTATGCGATACCTGAACTCCCCTTTCTACTTTTTGAGAAGTTCCAGTATTCTATTCTATGTTATAATTGTGGCGAGGAAAAGGGGATAATGAAAATAAATAACTTGAAGAATTAGTGCTAGCATTCCTGAACAAATTATAAGATACTGGCGAGCACATTTTGAAAATTCATCTCTTGTTGTGGATGCACTTGCCAAATTACAGTTGTGTATTATGAAGAGTCGTTAAGGTGGATTAGGTTACTGAAATTTTAATCCCAGACTTACCAGTGTGTGAACTCCCTTTTCCAAATATATTTTCATCAAATTTATGAATTGATTTCGTAACGACTCGCCGGAATTTTTCGAAATTGACTGTTAAACTCTATTTCATTATTCAGAATAATACCTACATGTGAAACTAGGGCATCTTTTTTATATGAAGATATTGAATTGAAGATTTGGCTATAAAGCTAAAATAAATTTTGAATGATTTTATATACCGATATATATTACAAGATGTTTTAAAAATGTATCCATATTCATGATTTTTATTGCTTAAGGTTAATTAATATAAATATGAGGGTTAATTTCATGTATTTTTTCTTTACTTGCAAAATTTCGATGAAGTTTCATTATTTTACCAATAGATGACAGGGAGTTGAAGAATTTTTGTAATGTTTCATGTGTCTTTCAAGATGTCAAAAGAGCATGTCACGGTTAGGTTTTACTTGTTTGAGAAGATTAAATTAAGATTATTTTCTTTGCTCAAATCTCTATTACAAAAAATACTTAAAATGTAACTATCGAACAATGTTTGTTTTTTTAGAATAAATTAACTATTGATTTTGAGCAAACAGAAAGTTATGATCTCCTTTAGATGCATTCATTTGTATCAAGTAAGGTCCCTATAAGCGGATTGAGTTGTTTAAGTAATATCCGATTTCTTTTGTTCTATTACTCTTTTGGTTTAGATTGACCTGAATGAACTTACCCGCATTTCGTTCCACAATTTATCCGTACTGGTGTGGCAAAGAGTGTTTTCAGCTCATTTCCAATTGTTTGTCACAGATGAATAGCCATTAATGGTCATTGGATCTTCCTTATTAAGGGCGAAACTGCTTAGGGGAAAAAAAAGATGATGTGACGGAAACCAGATGAAACCAATTGTGACTTGGTTTCAGAAATAGCTTGGATTGGATAACGAGCCATGATGCCTTTCTTCAACGTTTATGTGAAGGTTTTGCCTTTTCTCACCGAATATTGGGCAATGGATTGAACTTTGATGGACATCCAAAACCTAGGACACACTAGACTGATTTCATCTCAGTTCCAGATTTGCAATTGGCAGTTCCAAGATTTCATCTAACAGTAAATTATGGCTTTAGCATATTTTAATTACTGCTGAAAGCTTTAAAATGCTATACCCAGTATGTTCATACAGTACATGTATTTCAGTATGTTCATACAGTACATGTATTTCAGTATGTTCATACAGTACATGTATTTCAGTATGTGCATACAGTTCATTCAATGCATACAGTTCATACAGTGCATGCAGTTCAGTATGCACATACAGTTCATACAGAGCATGCAGTACCGTATGCACAGTCAGTTAATACAGAGCATGCAGTTCAGTATGCACGTACAGTTCATAGAGTGCATGCAGTTATGTATGCACATACAGTTCATACAGAGCATGCAGTACAGTATGCACAGGCAGTTAATACAGAGTATGCAGTTCAGTATGCACAGACAGTTCATACAGAGCATGCAGTTCAGTATGCACGTACAGTTCATACAGTGCATGCAGTTATGTATGCACATACAGTTCATACTGTGTATATATGTACGTGTCCTAAATAATACTTTTTTGCACAATTTATGTTTTTCGACATATTATTACGTGGAGAATATAATGCTTATGTTTTAAAATGTGTATGGGCATATAGTGATATGATAGACATTGCCATATAAGGGGTAAATATGACATATTTGACCATATATATAATTTTGCTACCTGAGCATTCTGTTTCAGTTTAATATTGTTTGGGTGCGGGGTCGATGGAGTTCACCCTCCTAAAATGGCCATGCTTTCCCCTTTTGGCCCTATGCTTTCGATCAATTACGTCTGAGATGTAATTTCGTTTTGCCTAAAATAAATAAGAGTGGCTGTTCGCCTAATTTTTGATTGATCGGCTCGGTACTCTCGCATTACGAGTTTTACTCGACCATAAATAGGCCAGAAACGGGGATATTTAAAAGATTTTATGTAGAAACCGTGGTTTAATATAGTGTAACGCGAGCACGCAGTTTTATGCGTGTAATAACTCGGTTTGATGCGATGCATAAAAGGGCCACCAAATGAGAAACCATTTGCGAAACAACGCAACTTGCCAATTTCGTAGCGTGGGCCAAATGCCTCTCCTCCTCCTCCTCCAGCACACCACGAATAAAATATTAGGTAACGAGGGAATTAAAAATCCATACTTCAACATTGAAGTATATACGAAACGCATTGCAGGAAGCAAAAAAAAAAAAAAAAAAAACACCGTAATTACAGGGCTAGATACGTGAACACTACTTGAAAAATAATGTTTATACTGTTTCAATCAAATTTATGGCTCGAAAAAGCTTGTACTATACTGACCTGAATACGACGATGTTTGTCGTTGATGATTTCAATTGAAGTAAAATATAACAACACTGGGGAATTAATTTTCTTGACAATAATCTAGGGTGATGTTTGTTGTTTTTAATTGTAGGACAACCGAGATTCAAACATTTTCCCTCAGCTTGATTTATCTCTGGAGGAACATTTATGGGATGTGCTTAATAGAATGTTTATTTGCCAAATAGAAAACGTAATTTGTGGTACAGTTAGTTCCCCATATGCGACATATGCTTTCATGAATATCCTCGAGGTATTGCAATTCACGTATAATATGAATGATAGAGCCTGTTGGAAATATATACAGTTATAGGGGTAGATAAGGATATTACAGCCTCATTGGTGACAGTTTTAAACATCTTAAATTTCAATTTTGCTTCGCTTCACGAACGATGCTTCGGTTCACGAACACGCGTCCCAACAACGTGTTGATATTTTAGTTTTTTTCTTTGTTTAATCAAATTTAACCGTTATTATGTATCACAAAAAAGTGGAAAGTGTTAGTGAAGGTGGTGCTAAGAAGAATCCTAAACGTATTACTGTTGATACAAAAAATAAAATTATAACTAAACATGAAAGTGGTGTTCGTGTTTCAGATTGGTATTATTTTGTTAATTAAACTGCTTTCTTCTAATATTACTGTTATATGCATTTCCTTTCTGTGTTATTTTCACACATAAAGCCATAACATGTTTTTAAAAAATTCCAAGACATAAAACGTATTATTTGGATTTGCATTAATTGCAATGGGAAAAATGGATTCGGACTCCCGAACTTTTCGGTTCACGAACAGGGTCAAGGAAAGGATTATGTTCGTGAACCGAGGTATCAATGTACAGTAATGGGAAGTGCGCATTATAGGGACATCACAGTATACCAGAAATCGGTCACGTGAGGACTCTTACAATAAATGGCATAGAAGGGCATACGTGTTCAATTTCTGATATGTCCATATATGGCATTTACCAAGCATATGCATATAATTTTTGCACCCTAGCAGAATCAACATTTATAAGAGTTAAACCAGGGGGTTTCAAGTGTTTTATTGTGTTTGAAATCAATGAAAACCATAAAAATCTCCGAGGTTCAATTTGCAGTAAAGCAATATTGGTATTCATTAAGATGCCGCTTTTTTCTTCTTTGTTTGAATAAGGTTTTCCATTGTGTTTTTATTGCATACTGGAAGGTCATTACTGGCCAGTGCAAACAGTTTTTTCGATTTAGGTATATCGTGCGTGTTAACTTCACAAATTCCTCGCCTTGCTGTGATTTGCTATTGTATAATTAGCAGCTCGACCAAATTATTCACCCAATAAAGCTGTTTTTCTGAGTTTAATCTCGGTAAAGTCCATAAAATGTGAGAGAATTTAGCGCAAACTTTGGATTTCATATCCGCGATATAAATAAATGAGAGGGAAATAAAAGGTGGGTTAATAAAAGGGGGTAGGGATAAAACATACCATTAGCTCCCATGCCTATATGCACTCGCCATATTAAAGCAATCTGTGGCTTTCCTACTTTCCTTAAGCTTAAAGGAACCTCAAACTAATAAAAAGTTTATTTTTATGTATTTTTATAACGAGCATGTGTGGGGGTGAATGGTAACATTACCGGTATGGGAAACCTCTATTTTTGATCACCTCTGTAATCTGGGCATCTCTTAGATAAGCAACTTATGTTCAGATAGAAATTGTAAATAAGTCAACCCATGAACTGGTCATTTCCAGAATTTTTCTAATAGGAAATCGATGATTCGGTTTTGCTGTTGTTTTTGTTACAATTTGGTTTATCAGTTCCATCTGTAGCGAAAGTTTTCAAAAATTTTGCATTGGGTGTGTTATTATCAGTTTCATGCATCATCTAGCTGCTAACGTACCATCAGAAATTTTTAAAATCTGTAGGTGTATATTTGTTTCAAACGTTGTCACATGTTCATAGTACCATCATGTGTCAACACACATTGTATTTTTTGATGATTGTTTCAGCATCATATGATGGTATGCAATGTAGTTTAGAAGATAATTTAGATTCACGATAGAAACATGGTGCAGAAATGCATTAACGCTAACATTTTATTTTATATTTCAAAGCAAGTTGGTCACCAAATATATTTCACATACGAGTAAAATATTTAACATAGAACCAGATGTGTCCTTCAAATATTTAGCAAACAATAGAGAGTTAGCAACATGTTTATACAATCTAAAATCAAATCATAAGTTTAGAATCGAGCGCTTTAGTGACTGTGATTAATTTCATAATTCATTAATTTTATAACTTTTAGAAAATCAATTCTGTAATTTAGTCTGTTGCAGGTCCACATTAACAATAAAATCAACCTAACCTTAAATAATGATGTACTAATTTTGATGTTTAATTTTTATTAAATTTAAAAATGAGAAAGTCAAAAGGTGCATTGCAGTCGTACAACTTGTATATCTCAAAAACATGTTTCAAATCATGATAGAAACATCGCTTAACAGATATGTATACTTGTACAAGTACTAAGGTTTTGCAATCAAAATAAGCTCATCTTCAATGAAGATACAACTTGAGACAAGACACATCTATTTGCTTATCATTATCCAAACAAAAGATGAACAAATCTTGTCTGCAGTTATTTGTACGGATGCACCATGTTATGGACAATCTTCAAGCTATTTTCATTGTCAATGTAGACACCATCAGATTTTGAAATGCCCATCAGTTAGAGGTTCTCCCGAATTATTATAAATGCCCATCGTCGTGCATTTATAGGACTTTGTGTATGGGGAGACTCGGGATTATTAAATCTAACGATTATTTACAATATTGTACGGCGTATTTCTTTTATGGTGCGTGTATGAAGCGGTTGGGAAACAATATATAATATGGAAGGCTTATTTAGTTTTATGGTTAAATTAAGGAGATTTCGCATCTTGCAGCGCTCATTTCTCATAAGCATTACATAAGAAATGAATGCATTATTGATGCAGTTTCCATTAAAACTATATGTCTGTGAAAAACCTATAAGCGTCCATGGCCCTTGTAAATTGCAAAATCCTGCAATGGCAAAAGATTGGTGCAAAAATGGGAACGAGCATTATTTATTAGTATAGAGGCGAAACTACAAGGAAGTGGAAATCTTAATAAAGTTTTTTCCGTTTTTTTTTTCATATTTTTTTTTGTTGGGATCTATTATTTGCATTGAAAGTTTGCAATTTTTGGCCTGCTGTTTGCTAATATGTCATCATTATGACTCTAATGCAACGCATAAATCACATCTGATGTCTGTCTGCCTTTCAGCTGCTTTCTTTTACATGTATATATTTGGGCCTCTTATTTTTGGCAGCCTCTTAGCTTGGGCACATACTTAATTTCGACTGTTGGATATTTTTGTAATAGACCAAATAGTCATTTCCTAATTTTTCTCAACAAAGCTCCATTCAAATTGCCTGAGTACAAATAACTTTTATTTTCAACTTTCTCCGTTCATCGATTATTTCTGTAAACAAATACTCCCTATGTTAGCTTCGTAATTTATTTCTTGATGATGGGCACATCAAAATATTCTTTGTTGTTTTTTTGTACATTTTCCCTTTGGGTTTACTATAGTCAATTTTCCTAGCGTCGTACATTAGCATGTCAGTGATGCTATTTTTCAGCTAAGTGATAATAAATGAGCTGCATATTTTAATGGGACCGCTTTTATATAGGTCATTTTTTATAAATTTTGCATAATGGATGTACTGAGGTGATTTTAATAAGAAAACTATCTTTGAATATTGAGCAAATATTAAATAGTTGCAGACGGTTAACTACATCGGTATTGTGCAACCTAAATACTGGTATATGTTTCAAATTATTTATTTTCGAACGACATATTTTTAATGTCATTCGAACTACATTTTTGATCAACAAAATGTTTCAGCAGATCAACTTAAACAAACAACATTTGTTTTTTACACTTACATGAATTTGTATTACAAACGTTTAACAATTTTAGTTTATTTTTTACTATTACAGTGGTACCTCGAGATACGAGTGCCCTGACATACGAGATATTTGAGATTCGAGCCGTCGAGCGAGCGAAATTTTGCTTCGAAATACGAGCAACATTTGAGATACGAGTATATTCTCGAGAATATTT